>OY992889.1:8793116-8795616 GCA_963921405.1 Cepaea hortensis | reverse complement strand
AATAAACAGATGGCAATAGCTGAAACAGTTTAAAGATATGAGAATAAACAGATGGCAATAGCTGAAACAGTTTAAAGATATGAAAATAAACAGATGGCAATGGCTGAAACAGTTTAAAGATATGAAAATAAACAGATGGCAATGGCTGAAACAGTTTAAAGATATGAGAATAAACAGATGACAATAGCTAAAACAGTTACATCAATGACAATAAACAGATGACAATAGCTGAAACAGTTACAGCAATGACAATAAACAGACTGCAATGGTTGAAACAGTCACAGACAAGACAATAAACAGATGACAATAGCTGAAACAGTTACAGCAATGACAATAAACAGACTGCAATGGTTGAAACAGTCGCAGACATGACAATAAACAGATGACAATAGCTGAAACAGTTACAGCAATGACAATAAACAGACTGCAATGGTTGAAACAGTCACAGACATGACAATCAACAGATGACAATAGCTGAAACAGTTACAGCAATGACAATAAACAGACTGCAATGGTTGAAACAGTCACAGACATGACAATAAACAGACTGCAATGGTTGAAACAGTCACAGACATGACAATAAACAGGCTGCAATGGTTGAAACAGACAAGACATGACAATAAACAGACTGCAATGGTTGAAACAGACAAGACATGACAATAAACAGACTGCAATGGTTGAAACAGTCACAGACATGAAATAAACAGATGACAATAGCTGAAAGAGTTAAAGCAATGACAATAAACAGACTGCAATGGTTGAAACAATCACAGACATGACAATAAACAGACTGCAATGGTTGAAACAGTCACAGACATGACAATAAACAGACTGCAATGGTTGAAACAGTCACAGACATGACAATAAACAGACTGCAATGTTTGAAACAGACAAGACATGACAATAAACAGACTGCAATGGTTGAAACAGTCACAGACATGAAATAAACAGATGACAATAGCTGAAAGAGTTAAAGCAATGACAATAAACAGACTGCAATGGTTGAAACAGTCACAGACATGACAATAAACAGATGACAATAGCTGAAACAGTTACAGCAATGACAATAAAGAGACTGACTGCAATGGTTGAAACAGTCAAAGAATGATATTAAACAGACGGCAGTAGCTAAAACAGCCAAATAAATGACAAACAGTTAAATAAATAAGATAAAAAAAGATGGCAATGGCTAAAAAGAGTTAAAAATGAGAATAAACAGATGGCAATAGCTGAAACAGTTTAAAGATATGAAAATAAACAGATGGCAATGGCTGAAACAGTTTAAAGATATGAAAATAAACAGATGGCAATGGCTGAAACAGTTTAAAGATATGAGAATAAACAGATGGCAATGGCTGAAACAGTTTAAAGATATGAGAATAAACAGATGGCAATGGCTGAAACAGTTTAAAGATATGAGAATAAACAGATGGCAATGGCTGAAACAGTTTAAAGATATGAGAATAAACAGATGGCAATGGCTGAAACAGTTTAAAGATATGAGAATAAACAGATGGCAATGGCTGAAACAGTTTAAAGATATGAGAATAAACAGATGGCAATGGCTGAAACAGTAGAAGATATGAGAATAAACAGATGGCAATAGCTGAAACAGTTTAAAGATATGAAAATAAACAGATGGCAATGGCTGAAACAGTTTAAAGATATGAGAATAAACAGATGGCAATGACTGAAACAGTTTAAAGATATGAGAATAAACAGATGGCAATGACTGAAACAGTCAAAGATATGAGAATAAACAGATGGCAATAGCTGAAACAGTTTAAAGATCGAAAATAAACAGATGGCAATAGCTGAAACAGTTTAAAGATATGAAAATAAACAGATGGCAATAGCTGAAACAGTTTAAAGATATGAGAATAAATAGATGGCAATAGCTGAAACAGTTTAAAGATATGAAAATAAACAGATGGCAATGGCTGAAACAGTTTAAAGATATGAAAATAAACAGATGGCAATGGCTGAAACAGTTTAAAGATATGAGAATAAACAGATGGCAATGGCTGAAACAGTTTAAAGATATGAGAATAAACAGATGGCAATGGCTGAAACAGTTTAAAGATATGAGAATAAACAGATGGCAATGGCTGAAACAGTTTAAAGATATGAGAATAAACAGATGGCAATGGCTGAAACAGTCAAAGATATGAGAATAAACAGATGGCAATGGCTTAAACAGTTAAAGATATGAAGAAAAAACTCCACACTGACACTTTTTCTACTATCTTTTGTCTTTCGATAGAGCATAGGCTCCCAACCAGCCTTCCCATCCTGTGCCATCTTCTGCAGCTTCCTCCACATCCTCGCCAGATTATTCAACCATGTTTCTAATTCTCTAGTCCATGTATTTCTAGATATTCACCTGTTAATTTTGTCATGCTACTACTGGTTATCAAATCCAGGGTCACTGTTGCTAGGGGGATTGAGCACTACATGTCTACATCACCATGGTTGCTACATTTAAGACACTGTGTTTAAA
>OY992889.1:8613116-8788116 GCA_963921405.1 Cepaea hortensis | reverse complement strand
TACGTTCATCTGGAGTTTTTTTTCCCCCAGATGTTTTTGCGTTGTGCCAAGTTTTGCGCCCTTACGCCAGCACATCCGGCTTCTGTGGGTGTTTGTTGACCAGATTAACATTCCTGGAGGTTTCGAGGGACATTCAGCTCTCACTTTTGTGGTGTCGTTCACATTCCAGCTGGTAAAGTTAGAAAGGCTAAAGACATCACGGTCAACCCACAAGGGAGGGCAGGGGCAGACCATGGGCATTCCCAGTCACCCAAGGAGGCTTCCATAATTGCAGAGCCGATACATAGCGCTCTGGTACTGGGCTCACCCAAGGAATTGTCACATCCTGCACATGGCTGCTTCACTTCCTCACTTCCGTATATTGGGTGTTTGATCACTATTGGCAAACCAGGAAAGGTCAGTCTGCAGACGACATCCACTCAGCGGGCTTTCAGATTGGACTTATCACGACGTCTGCGGGTGTTTGTTGACCAGTTAACCTTCCCAGGTAGGCTTTCATTTAATTTCTCACTAGCGTGCTAACTGTCTATGATTTGCTTCTATACATCAGGAATGGCTCAATAAAACACTTAGGGACTCTTTGTCTCACCTCAAGTGTCAAAGATATATTACAGAGAATATTCTTCATCTTGTGCTTGCTTGCGTTCGCTGGCTGTGAACTCCAGTGTGAGGTCCCGTATGTCGGATGAAGACATCCTGTTGTCCAACATCAGTGTGATGTTACACCGGACTGAGGTTTGCGTGAGTATCCATTGTCCCATGTCTGGCTTACCGGTGGTTCCTGGCCGTGCAGGCAGATACTCTCTGACTTCGGAAGATCTTCATCTTATGAAATGCTGCCTTTTGCTTGGGCTATTCTACGTGTAAATTCTGTAATGCATGTTCCAATTGTTGTTTTTTGGCTGTTTGTGATTCCTGGGCAAGTTTACGTTCAGTAGTTTACCATAGCTTACTGAATGACTGACGCTAATACCATTGTATGAAAACCAATGTGAGGTAGTCTGCTTCCAAACTGCCCGCAGCTGTGTTTTAAACACGGCATGCAGGATTATGAATTACATTCGTAACATCTTCACTCCATATCTGGCTATACATAACCTACGCAAAATACACTAGAAAAATATAAGATTATATTCCTATGAAGAAATGTGGAAATTTGATATGAATACCATTTTTAAAAAGTCTTAAAACTCGAGAGGATCGACTTCATTGCATCAGGTTTAATCCCATATGACTCGGTCTCTTTCCGCAGGGCAACCTGCCAAAAGCGTTGCACAAAGCACAAACCCCGTAGCTCCAGCGATGATCCCCAGGAGTCTCTGAGAAAAATGCACTCATAAACTGAACGATGCAGCCCGGAATTGAACCCACAACCTTCGGAGCATGAGGCAGACAGCTTGACCACTTGGCCACGGAGACTTACGATGAATGTCATAACTACTTGACAGATACTGAGTAGTTGAGTTGAATTGAGAACCGACATCACTGCACTCAGGACATTCCCATACGGGCTCCGTCCCGTTGTTCAACAGCCAGCGAAAAGTCATACTACTAATCATTCCCACAGCTATCTGATTAAACGTTCTCCTGGTCTTCCCTCTCAGTTTTGAGATTCTTCCAGAACCCCTGCCGATCCCCCGCAATCTCATTCTTTCCACATATGGGTTCTCAATCTGTTCCTCCACCTTCTCCACCTGGTCCCACAAGCGCACGACCACCTCTCCCTTGTCCGTAGGCAAACTCCCACCAAGAGGTGCATTCCCTGCTAGAAGATCAGCCTGTTCATTCCCCCGTACCCCCGCATGGCCAGGGCAAAATATCCATACAATTCTCATAATCTGTGACCTCTGAAGCGACGAGAGCCATTCCACACGAAACATTCCTTTCTCCACCTTATCAAGCATACTCTTTGAATCCGTAATGAATACAACATGTGTTGCAGTAGTCTCCTCTACAAGATATTGAGTAACAAACAAAAAATTAACTATTCAAAATAATAATAGTCAAATGAGTTCTAATTATAATCCAGCAGACATGAATAAATGAACACCTAGGATTTACCTTTCTATTCATTACTCCATGTTGGAATAGATGTACTGTAGTCTTCACCAAAGAAGACAATGAAGAATAAGAGGATATTGCTGGTTAGTAAAATAAATGAAACAACATGCTCCCCACATAACATCATCATCATCACATGCCTTGTTAAATGGCAGGGGCGTTCAAGTCACCCCACAGATCTTGGTCCTTGGACTTCCACTGTTTTGTTGGCCTTGTGGTGTCCAGAAAGTATCTTCTAGTAGTACTGATATTAGATTAGTTCAATGTGTGTCCTATCTTGTTGGCCTTGTGGTGTCCAGACAGGACTTTCTAGTAGTACCAATATGAGATTTGTTCAATGTGTGTCCTGTCTTGTTGGCCTTGTGGTGTCCAGAAAGGACTTTCTAGTAGTACTAATATGAAATTTGTTCAATATGTATTCTATTCAGTGTCAGCAATTTCTCATCACCTCTTGATTCACTGGTATTTATTGTAAGTACTGGGATGCAGAGGTGTTTCCAAGGCACCAGGGCCGGTTTATATATTGGCCAAGACCTATTGACGTGTCCTCGTCGAGCGTCCTGGGCAACAGGTCCCTTCGGGGTCCTGGCTAAAGTCAGTAGGATCGTCAATTCCTCTGAAGTCGGAGAGTATCTGCCTGTACTGCGAGGAACACCAGTCTGCAGACCAATAAGCCAGACGTGGGACAACGGATACTCATGCAAACCTCAGGTCCTGTATGGCATCACACTGATGTTGGACAACAGGATGCCTTCATCCGACATACAGGACTTCGTGTTGGAGCTCAAGCCAACGAACACAAGCAAGCAAGCAAGCAAGCAAGCATTGTAAGTACTTATTTTTTAAACTGGTAACATTAGTATTGGCACTCTCCGTTGGCTGTTGAAGATGAGTCCGGAGCACTTATGGGAATATCCTGAGTGTTGTGATGTTGGTGCTTGTCTCAACTCACTGGTATTTGTTTAGTTCCCTCCATGAGCACCACAATGATGATCCAGTCATACATGTTAGTCCTTTTATACTGAGCAGGCACCAATCAATGAATTTGAGTAATTTAGTCATTGTTGTAGTAGTTCTTCATGATTCTGGTTCATGCAGTAAAATCTACTCTTACCAATCAGTAATATTGGACACAGATTCAGCAGCAAATTACCACATAATTACGACACCTGTCATTTTATATCACTAATACGAGACTAAGAATAAGTAGAAGACTGGAAAACTACCACATCCACCTACCAGTAATATAAGACAAAGAGTAAGTAACAAATGATTACAAAACTACCACATCCACCTACCAGTAATATAAGACAAAGGTTCAAGATGCCATAATAGTTGGTAAAGCCACTACTGGTGCTGAACAGTGAGTCTGTAGCACTGTGGATGCTGTGGACAAATACAACCACAGTTAGAAAATAACCTGAAAATAACAGTATCAATGTTAGCAAGTATAGTCTAGGCTGAAACCGTGGGACACACAGAAGTCCAGGGGATTCCAAATACAACACTAATAACAAATGATCTTCTTCTCCTTTGTACACCTTCAGATGTCAACTTGAATACATCCAAAGACAGCAACAGTCACCTTCAGCTTGCTGTGATCTCCACTGTGTTTGTCCTTAAATGGAGTGGGTATAGGCCAGAATAGTTTTTTTTTCTGTTCTGCAAATGTTGAGCACTCCTGCAACAAATGCTTAACTGTCGTTTCACGAATTCCACAGTTACATTCATCAGTGTCTCAAATCTTTAGGTTATTAAAGATGTGGTATTTTAACATGGTGTGTCCTGTGTGGAGGCTGAAGATTATTACTTGTTCTGTTTGGTGCAGTTGGTAACACACATCCTCTCTCAGTTGGCCTGAATGCTCTGATACCGTCTTGGCTCTATAATTACTTCTGAAACATTTCTTGGCCTCATCACAGGTAAACAAGTCACCAAGAATAAACCACAAGATAAACTGGCAGCTTAAACATGTACCTAGATGGTGATTCAAATACAATATCACCTACTGGCAAGTATGCTGGCCAATGTGCTTGATGACCACCGGACAGGCAAGCCTGCTGCCACTGTGCTTGATGACCACTGGGCAGGCAAGCATGCTGCCACTGTGTGGCTCCACAAATATACGTGGAAATGTTCCTTGTACCCGTCTTAGGTTCCCTGGACATACAGTGTTAGATTCATATTTCTAGAGGCCAATCTGCACTCCATGGATGATGTGGTTAGTATCATACCAGCAACAACACAATCCAGCCCAAAGACAACAGCAGGGATGCTAGTTCATGTGCAGAGATCAGAAAACTCCAGCCAGCCTCATGTTATATGCAGGGTTGAATGTGATATCACTTGACATCAACTGTTATAGACAGGGTTGAACGTGATATCACTAGAAATCAACTGTTCTATGCAGGGTTGAATGTGATATCACTTGACATCAACTGTTCTATGCAGGGTTGAATGTGATATCACAAGACATCAACTGTTCTATGCAGGGTTGAATGTGATATCACTAGACATCAACTGTTCTATGCAGGGTTGAATGTGATATCACTAGAAACCAACTGTTCTATGCAGGGTTGAATGTGATATCACTTGACATCAACTGTTATATGCAGGGTTGAATGTGATATCACTAGAAATCAACTGTTCTATGCAGGGTTCAATGTGATACAACTAGAAACCAACTGTTCTATGCAGGGTTGAATGTGATATCACTAGAAACCAACTGTTCTATACAGGGTTGAATGTGATATCACTAGACACCAACTGTTCTATACAGGGTTGAATGTGATATCACTAGAAACCAACTGTTCTATACAGGGTTGAATGTGCTATCACTAGAAACCAACTGTTCTATGCAGGGTTGAATGTGATATCACTAGAAACCAACTGTTCTATACAGGGTTGAATGTGATATCACTAGACAGCAACTGTTCTATACAGGGTTGAATGTGATATCACTAGACACCAACTGTTCTATGCAGGGTTGAATGTGATATCACTAGAAACCAACTGTTCTATACAGGGTTGAATGTGATATCACTAGAAACCAACTGTTCTATGTAGGGTTGAATGTGATATCACTAGACATCAACTGTTCTATGCAGGGTTGAATGTGATATCACTAGAAACCAACTGTTCTATACAGGGTTGAATGTGATATCACTAGACATCAACTGTTCTATGCAGGGTTGAATGTGATATAACTAGACATGAACTGTTCTATGCAGGGTTGAATGTGATATCACTAGAAACCAACTGTTCTATGCAGGGTTGAATGTGATATCACTAGACATCAACTGTTCTATGCAGGGTTGAATGTGATATCACTAGACATCAACTGTTCTATGCAGGGTTGAATGTGATATCACTAGACATCAACTACTCTATGTAGGGTTGAATGTGATATCACTAGAAACCAACTGTTCTATGCAATGTTGAATGTGATATCACTAGACATGAACTGTTCTATGCAGGGTTGAATGTGATATCACTAGACATCAACTGTTCTATGCAGGGTTGAATGTGATATCACTAGACATCAACTGTTCTATGCAGGGTTGAATGTGATATCACTAGACAGCAACTGTTCTATACAGGGTTGAATGTGATATCACTAGAAACCAACTGTTCTCTGCAGGGTTGAATGTGATATCACTAGACATCAACTGTTCTTTGCAGGGTTGAATGTGATATCACTAGACATCAACTGTTCTATGCAGGGTTGAATGTGATATCACTAGACATCAACTGTTCTATGCAGGGTTGAATGTGATATCTATCACTAGACACCAACTGTTCTCTGCAGGGTTGAATGTGATATCACTAGACACCAACTGTTCTATGCAGGGTTGAATGTGATATCACTAGAAACCAACTGTTCTATGCAGGGTTGAATGTGATATCACTAGACATCAACTGTTCTATACAGGGTTGAATGTGATATCACTAGAAACCAACTGTTCTATGCAGGGTTGAATGTGATATCACTAGAAACCAACTGTTCTATGCAGGGTTGAATGTGATATCACTAGACATCAACTGTTCTATACAGGGTTGAATGTGATATCACTAGAAACCAACTGTTCTATGCAGGGTTGAATGTGATATCACTAGAAACCAACTGTTCTATACAGAGTTGAATGTGATATCACAAGACATGAACTGTTCTATGCAGGGTTGAATGTGATATCACTAGACACCAACTGTTCTATGCAGGGTTGAATGTGATATCACTAGAAACCAACTGTTCTATGCAGCGTTGAATGTGATATCACTAGAAATCAACTGTTCTATGCAGGGTTGAATGTGATATCATAGAAACCAACTGTTCTATGCAGGGTTGAATGTGATATCACTAGAAATCAACTGTTCTATGCAGAGTTGAATGTGATATCACTAGACATCAACTGTTCTATGCAGGGTTGAATGTGATATCACTAAACAGCAACTGTTCTATGCAGGGTTGAATGTGATATCACTAGACATGAACTGTTCTATGCAGGGTTGAATGTGATATCACTAGACACCAACTGTTCTATGCAGGGTTGAATGTGATATCACTAGAAACCAACTGTTCTATGCAGGGTTGAATGTGATATCACTAGAAACCAACTGTTCTATGCAGGGTTGAATGTGATATCACTAGAAACCAACTGTTCTATGCAGGGTTGAATGTGATATCACTTGACATCAACTGTTATATGCAGGGTTGAATGTGATATCACTAGAAATCAACTGTTCTATGCAGGGTTCAATGTGATACAACTAGAAACCAACTGTTCTATGCAGGGTTGAATGTGATATCACTAGAAACCAACTGTTCTATACAGGGTTGAATGTGATATCACTAGACACCAACTGTTCTATACAGGGTTGAATGTGATATCACTAGAAACCAACTGTTCTATACAGGGTTGAATGTGCTATCACTAGAAACCAACTGTTCTATGCAGGGTTGAATGTGATATCACTAGAAACCAACTGTTCTATACAGGGTTGAATGTGATATCACTAGACAGCAACTGTTCTATACAGGGTTGAATGTGATATCACTAGACACCAACTGTTCTATGCAGGGTTGAATGTGATATCACTAGAAACCAACTGTTCTATACAGGGTTGAATGTGATATCACTAGAAACCAACTGTTCTATGTAGGGTTGAATGTGATATCACTAGACATCAACTGTTCTATGCAGGGTTGAATGTGATATCACTAGAAACCAACTGTTCTATACAGGGTTGAATGTGATATCACTAGAAACCAACTGTTCTATACAGGGTTGAATGTGATATCACTAGACATCAACTGTTCTATGCAGGGTTGAATGTGATATCACTAGACATGAACTGTTCTATGCAGGGTTGAATGTGATATCACTAGAAACCAACTGTTCTATGCAGGGTTGAATGTGATATCACTAGACATCAACTGTTCTATGCAGGGTTGAATGTGATATCACTAGACATCAACTGTTCTATGCAGGGTTGAATGTGATATCACTAGACATCAACTACTCTATGTAGGGTTGAATGTGATATCACTAGAAACCAACTGTTCTATGCAATGTTGAATGTGATATCACTAGACATGAACTGTTCTATGCAGGGTTGAATGTGATATCACTAGACATCAACTGTTCTATGCAGGGTTGAATGTGATATCACTAGACATCAACTGTTCTATGCAGGGTTGAATGTGATATCACTAGACAGCAACTGTTCTATACAGGGTTGAATGTGATATCACTAGAAACCAACTGTTCTCTGCAGGGTTGAATGTGATATCACTAGACATCAACTGTTCTTTGCAGGGTTGAATGTGATATCACTAGACATCAACTGTTCTATGCAGGGTTGAATGTGATATCACTAGACATCAACTGTTCTATGCAGGGTTGAATGTGATATCTATCACTAGACACCAACTGTTCTCTGCAGGGTTGAATGTGATATCACTAGACACCAACTGTTCTATGCAGGGTTGAATGTGATATCACTAGAAACCAACTGTTCTATGCAGGGTTGAATGTGATATCACTAGACATCAACTGTTCTATACAGGGTTGAATGTGATATCACTAGAAACCAACTGTTCTATGCAGGGTTGAATGTGATATCACTAGAAACCAACTGTTCTATGCAGGGTTGAATGTGATATCACTAGACATCAACTGTTCTATACAGGGTTGAATGTGATATCACTAGAAACCAACTGTTCTATGCAGGGTTGAATGTGATATCACTAGAAACCAACTGTTCTATACAGAGTTGAATGTGATATCACAAGACATGAACTGTTCTATGCAGGGTTGAATGTGATATCACTAGACACCAACTGTTCTATGCAGGGTTGAATGTGATATCACTAGAAACCAACTGTTCTATGCAGCGTTGAATGTGATATCACTAGAAATCAACTGTTCTACGCAGGGTTGAATGTGATATCATAGAAACCAACTGTTCTATGCAGGGTTGAATGTGATATCACTAGAAATCAACTGTTCTATGCAGAGTTGAATGTGATATCACTAGACATCAACTGTTCTATGCAGGGTTGAATGTGATATCACTAAACAGCAACTGTTCTATGCAGGGTTGAATGTGATATCACTAGACATGAACTGTTCTATGCAGGGTTGAATGTGATATCACTAGACACCAACTGTTCTATGCAGGGTTGAATGTGATATCACTAGAAACCAACTGTTCTATGCAGGGTTGAATGTGATATCACTAGACAGCAACTGTTCTATACAGGGTTGAATGTGATATCACTAGAAACCAACTGTTCTATGCAGGGTTGAATGTGATATCACTAGACATCAACTGTTCTATGCAGGGTTGAATGTCATGTGATATCACTAGAAACCAACTATTCTTGCACAAATGACTAGTCCTGTACTGAGATTCGAACACAGCTGTATCTATCTAGCTTACAACAAAGCACATTTTGGAGGTTAGCATGGCCGAATAGATAAGAGTTCTGACTCTTAAACTTCTGGTGTGCTTCCGGTTCAAGCCCTACACCGGTCAGTTGGATTAAAATGTTAACTTCTCATCCATGACTTGGGGACATAAATTACAATCTCAGATGTCGGAGTGTGTTTGCCTGATGGTGAGGGGCAATTGTAATAGGGAAAGCTAATCTACACACAAAAATCAGTCCAACATGGAGTTCAAAGTAAGCAGACAAAAACAAAATGCATGTATTATCTGAGTTGTATCTAGTTAGCTTCATTGATGGTGATGCACTCATGACTTTCCTAGTTAGTTCCCTCCTTTGGCACCTATTGTGAAACCCTCTAGGTTTCAATGAGCCAAACACCCTATTGTGGCTAACTTTTCTAGCTTATGGAATGTTGCCTCGGCAGTGGCACATTAATGTCTACACAATTAAATACCTTATTGTGGCTAACTTTTCTAGCTTATGGAATGGTGCCTCAAGCAGTGGTGCATTATTGTCTACACAATTAAATATCCTAGTGTCACTAACTTTTACAGCATTTAAGAATTTTTCAACGGCATTGTTACTGCCTACACATTTAAATATATGCTACTGGGATAAATACAGAATCCTATGTGGATTATAGGACACAATAAACAATCAAGAAATATTTAATACACAATATAGCTGCATATATTTGCTTATTTTATTTATTTTCTGAACCAAACTTACATGTTTTTACCAGATTTCTGCTGAGGTTTTGAATAAACCATAAACTCAGGTTCATGTAGCCAATCAGGTATGACCAACAGTAGCTTCTCCCAAACAACATGTCCACACCTTAGGTAGAAGGCATCATCACTGACAGACTTTTTATGTTCATCTTCACATTGTACTTCACACACTTTTTTACACAAAGGAATTGAATTTGCTTCAAGATATTTCTGCGATGGTGAAACTGAATTACACCGTTTCTTTGCCTGCGGTTGCTTATAAATGTTGGCAATCTTATCATGTTTCTTGTTATCCAGCATGGCCATCTATGAAAATATGGCCGTTACAAATTATGTCATATATTTCATAAGCTCTTAAACTGTCTGAATTATCTGATTATACAGTAAACTTAAAGAAATGGGA
The DNA here is from genome assembly GCA_963921405.1 of Cepaea hortensis. NCBI lineage: Eukaryota > Metazoa > Mollusca > Gastropoda > Stylommatophora > Helicidae > Cepaea > Cepaea hortensis. The sequence continues at coordinate 8,777,969 of OY992889.1, read as the reverse complement.
TTGAGTTGAGTTGAGTCAAGAACTAACATCACAGCACTAGGGACATTTCCATATGTGCTCCATCCTAAACTGCAACAACCAGCGAAGAGTCCCAATACTAGTGGTACCAGTAGCAGTCTGATGTGTCCATCTGGCCTTTCCTTGGAATCCTCAGTGTTGGCCAGATCCTCTGGTCACTTCCTGCAGTACCATTCTCTCCAGGCCATGATGATCTATCTGTACTTCTGCAGTATACAGATGATTCCATGGGACCTAGTTAGTAGTAATCTCTGATTATACTGAGAGACAGAGTGGATGTGAGGGACAGAGTGGATTGGAAGTATAGTGCCCGGCTTTAACTTGACCAGGCCTGGTTACAATTCACAAGGTACAGTCTAGAATTTTACAAAATATGAAATATTGGTAAACTCCCATCTTATTCTGTGGTAGTGGAATGGACTTGTTGCCGTCTCTGACAATGGTGAAGAACTAGGAGGACTCATGGTTTCTTTTGCTATTTCTCCCACATTGTAGCTTACGCCTTCAACAATCTCATACCATGCTGTCCTATACTTTGCTATCTTCTGCAGCTTCCTCCAAACCCTCCTCATATTATTCATCCCTGTCTCTAAATCAATTACACATATGCTTTAGGGCTCCCTATATGTTCTTTGTCTTGTGGGTTCCAGAGACAAGATTGTATAGCTATGCTACTATCAGTGTTCTCAATGTGTGTCCCATCTATGTGAGTTACCTCAATTGTGCCCCATCTAATTGAGTTATCTTAATTTGTTTTCCATTAAAGTGAGCTATCTCAATGTGTGTCCCAATCTATATGAGTTATCTCAATGTGTGTCCCATCTAAGTGAGTTATCTCAAAGTGTGTCCCATCTATGTGAGTCATCTCAATGTGTGTTCCATTTGAGTGAGTTATCTCAATATGTGTCCCATTTGAGTGAGTTATCTCAATGTGTGTCCCATCCAGTGCCTTCCCCTCACCTCTTGATTCACTGGCATCTGTCTATTTCTTTCCTTAAGCTCCACACTAGTGATTCTGTCACACCATCTAGGCCTTCTATTCTGTCACACCATCTAGGCCTTCTATTCTGTCACACCATCTAGGCCTTCTATTCTGTCACACCATCTAGGCCTTCTATTCTGTCACACCATCTAGGCCTTCTATTCTGTCACACCATCTAGGCCTTCTATTCTGTCACACCATCTAGGCCTTCTATTCTGTGCAGGACCAGTCCATGCATGTTTGTAGTGTATTAGTAATTGTTTTAGTATATCCATAATTCTGATGCACACAGCAATACTGATTTCATTTAGGGTTCAATATTTTATTTTTGAGCTAGGTTTAATTTCCACAAATTTCCTAGTATTATGAAAGTCTGTCTTACCTTTTTTATTCTTATGTTTCTATGTCTATCTGTTCACTTGTCTACAGTGCTACCCAATTACGTGTACAAGTCCAACGTTTGAAGACTGACGGGCATTTTATAACTCATTTGACAGTTTGAAATTGAAAAGACCTGGCCAAATAAATAGCTGTCCCAGGAGCATTTCAAATTAGAAATCCTATCCATGAAAGAATATTTAAGATTTAAATATTGAGCACAACCCACTACTGGCAATGCCGATCGCATTCTGGTATGAACCTAAGGCCTATCCACGTCAATATGGAAGCACTATACTCGAGTTTCGCCCTCATTTGAGCTCGTCAGTAGTGCATATCCTTGACCGGACCCGGAAACAGTCCCGGATCACGCGTGTGAAGCGGGTGTGTAACCACGCGGCACACACTGGACACACCAAATTATCACAACAGAACATCACAACGCTACCCATCATAGGCTATGCTCAAGATTGCCCAATCGCCGCGACTGACGTCCGTCAATCGATGGGACCCGAACGATCAGGACTTCTCACTGGCAAGGAACACCAGGCCTCCTAAATCCAGTGAGCAATAATCAATTGATTATGTGGTTGTTTCGGGATTTGAAATTTAAATATTGAGCACAACCCACTACTGGCAACGCCGATCGCATTCTGGTATGAACCTAAGGCCTATCCACGTCAATATGGAAGCACTATACTCGAGTTTCGCCCTCATTTGAGCTCCATATTGACGTGGATAGGCCTTAGGTTCATACCATAATGCGATCGGCGTTGCCAGTAGTGGGTTGTGCTCAATATTTAAATTTCAAATCCCGAAACAACCACATAATCAATTGATTATTGCTCACTGGATTTAGGAGGCCTGGTGTTCCTTGCCAGTGAGAAGTCCTGATCGTTCGGGTCCCATCGATTGACGGACGTCAGTCGCGGCGATTGGGCAATCTTGAGCATAGCCTATGATGGGTAGCGTTGTGATGTTCTGTTGTGATAATTTGGTGTGTCCAGTGTGTGCCGCGTGGTTACACACCCGCTTCACACGCGTGATCCGGGACTGTTTCCGGGTCCGGTCAAGGATATGCACTACTGACGAGCTCAAATGAGGGCGAAACTCGAGTATAGTGCTTCCATATTGACGTGGATAGGCCTTAGGTTCATACCAGAATGCGATCGGCGTTGCCAGTAGTGGGTTGTGCTCAATATTTAAATTTCAAATCCCGAAACAACCACATAATCTAAAAATATTTAAGATGTTAATTCTGGCACATACACATTGGGATCCTTGCTTGTGTTATGGGGATTTGTGCACAGTGTTGAAATTCTCCTAGTGTGACCTACGGAAGACTGGAGCACTTATGGTGGTTTCTATGTGCACAGGAAGTAACCCTTTACAGATTGTCTCTGATTATAGTGAAGTCTTCCAGGAAAACATATACACATCATCATCATATGCTACATTGGCAAGCATGGGTGATCACGGATTGCCATCTTGCACGATCGCCAGTCCTGGGTCAGGTCTTTGTCCTGTTTGTGACACCCAAACCACTCAGCTATTTATCTCTTTGTCTTTCTCTTGCCTGTTTCCCAACAAGTTTGCCAGTTGTCTTTAAGCTTTCAAGTTTCTCTAAATATTTTGCAGTTTGTAACTGTTTATACTTCATCTCCACACTGCAAGGTACAAGAAGAACATGATGAGTTGAGATGAGATGAGATTAACTGTTTCTTGAATGACTTCCTTATTTGTTTTTCTGTGAATGGTATTCTTTGCATTTTCCTCAGAAACCACATTTCCACTGTCTGCAGATGTTTTTTTAAAAAGTTTATTTGCTCCACATTTCACATCCATACAAAAGTACAGGTTCTATGTAGCACTTCAACACAATTTTTCCTGTTGCAATTGACATCTTTTTATTGGTCAGTATGTTTTCCCTCTTGCAAAAGGCTACCTTTGCCATAGCGATTCTTTTTCTAATCTCTTCAAGGCTTATTGCTCATGTCTGCATATAACAGTATAGGCCCTATTTAACGTTTTTAAACACACCTTTCACTGTAATTAGTTATTTACCCTTGAATAACTATTAATTACTATTATTATATATGATATTTATTATATTGATTGCATTATAACTGAATAATAGATCCCAGAATGAATGAGTGTTGACCAAATAAAGCAAATATAATTATTATATATAACGGCAGCCCTGACAGGACTGTCCCGTGATCCTTCTAACATATAATCTTTCAGTTATAAAGGAACGGACTTATCAGTGATTACCGTTAACTGTCAGATTTCCCCTTCCCCCATAAACCGGCTCGTGTCTTCCAGGCATCCAGCCAATCATACCCGGCAAAGACGTCAACAAACCCACGTGTCCACTTTGTTTATTTCTGTAACTGCCTGACCCAGTTTCCCTGGGGAACCCGTGGTGTCTAGGTCATGGTCATGTTAGGGGTTAACTCGGGTCAAGCAACGGTTCTCTCAAGGGAGGTAACAATTAAAAAATATAGCAGACTTGCACTTCGCTTTTTTTCTGAATATATTTTCCAGGAATTATAATTTTACAACAGCGGTTTTCAAGCGTAATTAGAGGCTCATTTACTTACGGTTTATCTCCGCTCAAGAATTTTTCTTTCCGCTCAATCTGTTGCGTTTCTTCGACTTTGTTGGTACTTTGTGTTCGCCGTAATCGAGTCGTTTTGGTCGCCATCTTGAAAACGGAAATGTTGTGGGGTCAAGCTCCAACAGAGCTCTCCGCGATGAAAAGTTTAGTTTTTATCATAGCCTTTGAACTTTGACGTTTGCTCTGCTCGCACTTTGAACTTTCGTACTTGGTAACCCTCTACGTTTAAAGGTGGTTTTTAAGTATGTGATGGGCTGAGTTGAGAAACGATACAAGAAGCAAAGAGAGATGTACGGATCTAGGAATATAGTTTAGTAACTGGATCATCGCCACATATATAATACTTATACAGATGTCTTTTTGATAAAAACCACACTCATAATAATGTACCTCGAGCCTTTATTTATATAAATATATACCTGCTAGGTTAAATGCCATGCAATAAAAACATAAAACATTATTTATTCATATATAATTGTGCCTATCCTGTTGACATCACAGCCACTCCCCGTATCCTGTACACTGTATAAATAACGAAGTGCACACCTTCGTCTCCACATAGACGCGTTGGTTATCATGTCGACTGGAACCAGAAACGAGAATTTCTCAACCGAACACACCAGTTCTATATTGAAATCAGTTGTTGATTTAGAAAAGATTAACATCAATTTGTTTAGGTAGCTCACTGTATGTATTGTACTAGAGAAGTAGAAGTATATTAATTAATAAATTATTGATATTGTCTTTAATTCTTTATAATTTATTTCATATTATTTGTGCGCATAGATCAAAGTATAGATAGATCAAATAGATGTTTTACCTAGCCAGTCACAGCTGGTAACAAACATTGTATTTATATTTAATTAATTTTATTGTCATAAAGGTGTTCTGAATTCTTGTATACGTGTGAGTAGATGGACATACTCAATTTGCCATTTTGTATTGTGTGTATATATACGGTTTTGGGTGGAGGAGCGCAGTTGAAAGGATATAATAAGCCTTATCCTAGTGAGAGGAGATGCAACCGAAACTGAAATACTAAATGAAGTAAATGTCATTTACTTCATTTAAATTGGCATGGCAGAACAGACCAAGCCCTCAGCCTTGGTCACAACTGATTACAGTGGAAATGTGGTTTCTGAGGAACATGCAAAGAATAAATACCATGGACAGACAGAAAAACCAATGAGTAAGCCTTACGAGAAGCAGATGTCTTAAAGTCTTAAAAGTCGAGAGGATCAACGTCATTGCACTGGGTTTTATCCCATATGACGGTCTCTTTCCACAAGATGGCCTGCTAAAAACATTGCACAAAGCACAAACTCCGTAGCTCCAGCGATGACCCCCATGAGCCTCCGAGAAAATTGTATTCATGAACCAAAATATGTAGCCCGGAATCGAACCCACAACCTTGGGAGAGCGAGGCAGACGGCTTGACCACTTTGCCACAGAGACTCCCAAAGCAGATGAAAACTGTAAACTGATTTGAGAAATTAGGCATAGACAGTCAACATATTTTGGACACGTTATGAGTAAACTAGAGAACTTGGTGACAGCTGGCAAGATTGAGGGGAAAAGAACAAGGGGAAGGCAGAGAAGTAAATATCTGGATGGCTTTGCCATGTGAGATGCAAGACATGACCGCCCACACTGTCGGCATGGCATATGATGATGAATGATATCACTGTTTAAATGTGGGAAGGTGTTTAATATATTACAACTGTAAGGATATCACTGTTACATATAGAAGCCGTTTCATAAATTACAAATATTCAAAGATATAACTATTTATTAGATGTAGAACCTTCTACATCTAAACAGTGATATCATTACACAGTTGTAATATATAAAACAACTAAATCTAAACAGTGAGATCATTACATAGTTATAATATATACAGTTTCATATATTACGACTGTGTAATGATAATATCACTGTGTTTAGATGTAGAAACTGTTATATATATATTCTTCTTCTTCTTATAGACCATACCATATGGCTTTGGTGATCATGTCTGTCCACAGCATTCTGTCTCGTGTGCTGCCAATCATTTAAGATACTGACAGTCCTGCATGCCATGATGTCAAACTGTCCAGCATAACCTCTGTTGGTCTCCCCATGCCTCACTTCCCCTCCAACCTTCCATTGCGACAACTTACTCCAGTTTTCCTCTCATAACATGCCCAAAGAATATGGACTATCTTCTCCTGATGCGAGCAATCAGTTCTCTTTATGAATTAACTTCTTTGCAATTTCATATATTACAGCTATGTAATGCTATTACTGTGTACTTCGCAGAAGCAAACCTTTATCAAAACACACAGCAGCACGCAGTATTTATGGAGGTCAGTTGATTGGTCAGGCATTAGCAGCAGCATGTCAAGGTGTCCCAGAAAACCAGCATGTGCACAGTCTGCACTCATATTTCCTGAGCAAAGGTTTGTATTAAACAATCTCAGAGTTAACTATTCATTCAGTCTTTCTTCTTCTTCTACACTGGGGTGTGCAGGCATCTCACAGTCTTGTTTAGTGATATATCTTCTACAGTGAGATGTTGAGTTCTTCACAATCTTCTTTAGTTATTTTTCTAGGAAACAACAAGCTGTCATCAGAATTGATAATAAAGTAGGTCAATATCAGCCTATTAGCTGATTTAGTGCCATACACCATTTCAGTGACAAATGGTCTCAACGCTGCAGCCCATACGCCATTTCAATGACAAGATCTTGGCAGTTCGTTATTTGTTTCACTTCTCTTATTTTCCACAATTTTTAGTGCCCAGTAATTGAAAAATTAAACACAGAATAGATATGCCTTCGACAAGACACGTGGATTAAGCTTTGTGGTAGTGGATTAAGTAGAGTTAGCTTTATGAAAATTGTTTGTTTTTCATGCAAGGCGCAATGGTTCTCGACTCGTCGATTTACACCAGATAATTGTGTTAAACAATTTTAGATTACCCTATAGTTACTCTGATTTAATGGAATTTGTAAAAGATTGTAAAACTGATAGCATGTGCAGTAGTGTGGTTATTCGGTTACATTATTTAGCATTATGGAAAACAAACCTAACACTACTAACAGCGACAGTTCGTCATCATATGATGGCACATGTCAAATTAGACTTGCTCTAATGGGCCACACTTTTGTCCCTAAGTTTACTTTGCTTATCACAAAAAGGCTGAAGAATATTTAAATAATTAAATATAAAAGAATAAAAGTTATAACTAAATTTTTAAAAAATAGTGTACATATTGTTTCTCAGTAGAAATGGTCAAAACCTACCTCGTGTTTTCCTGACATTTTCCATATTTATTTATTTGGTTGTTTCGGGATTTGAGATTTAAATATTGAGCTCAACCCACTATTGGCAACGCTGATCGTATTCTGGTATGAACCTAAGGCCTATCCACGTCCATTTTGTGTGACAATGATGCGCTTCAAAATATGATGTTTTATATTGGTGTTTTGGTTTTCTTTTTAGCAGTTCTAGTAATATTCGTGAAGAAAAGTGGTGTATTTATCATTATTCAGCAACTTTCATTGGATTATCATCAGCGATTTAATGTAGCACCTTGGTAAGTGGAAATTTCACATAATTGTCACCCCTGTCTTCATGTTTTTAAAACATCTGCTAATATTATCATTATATTTCTAACCTATAGTAATAGTAGCAATACCAGTGTATTCCTTGTGCAGTCGTCTTTAATTTTATATATAATACAATATATCTGCTACAATTTTAACAATATTTAGATCATTATTATGAGACACCCCTACTTCCCATTTTCTGCCATCAATTTCTGCTTGGGCCAAACCCACTTTTTGTTTGGCACTGAATCACTTAAGAGAAGCGTGAGACAGGGATGTGTAATGTCTCCAGATCTGTTTTCCCTGTATAGTGAAAATATTTTCAGAAATGTACAAGATATGAAAGGAATCATCATTGGAGGAAGAAACATCAATAACATTAGATAAGCAAATGATACAGTATTGATTGCAGACAATGAGCAGGATCTGTAACATTTAGTAGATGTATTTGTTGCACACATTGAGTTACTAGGGTTAGAATTAAATTGTAAGAAGACAGATTATGGTTGTCACTAGGAAGAAAAAAATACCACACTGTAATATACAGGTAAATGGGAATATTCTTAAACAAGTGAATTGGTACAATTATCTTGGAACAGTCATAACATCTAATAGGAGATGCCTTGAAGAGATTAGAACAAGAATTGTGACGGGAAAGGTAGCCTTTTGCAAGATAAAAAATATACTGACCAACTAAAAGATGTCATTTACTACGAGAAAAAGAGTTATGAGGTCCTACACAGAGCCTGTATGGATGTGAAGCATGGACAATGAAAAACATCTGATGGCTGTGGAAATGTGGTTTTTGAGGAGAATGCAAAGAATACCATGGACAGACAGAAAAACCAATGACCAAGTACTACAGGAGACAAATGAAACTCGTAAATTGATTAGAGAAATTAGACATAAGCAGTCAAAATATTTTGGACATGTTATGAGAAGAAATAAATTAGAGAACTTAGTGACAACTGGCAATATCGAGGGGAGGAGAACAAGGGGGAGACAGAGAAGTAAATACCTGAATGGCTTGACCACAAGGCATGGTTGAGATAGAACACTGAGCTGATCCACAACTCTGGTGATTGAGTGAAATGGCGAATCATGATCGCCCACGCTTACTGGCATGGCACATGATGGATGGATGTTTCTAGAGTACCTCAAAATCCTGTGTAGTTATACTTGTAGAATACCTCACGGTCTTGTAGATGTACTTCCAGAGTACAAAACAGTTTTGTGTAGTTAGTTTCTAGAGTACCTCACAATCCTGTGTAGTTATACTTCTAGAGTACATAACAATCTTGTAGTTGCACTTCTAGAGAACCTCACAATCCTGTAGTTGTACTCCTAGAGTGCCTCACTATCCTGTAGTTGTACTCCTAGAGTGCCTCACTATCCTGTAGTTGTACTTCTAGAGTATGTAGCCATCTTGTTTAGTTATACTTCTTTTACAGTGAGATAATTAGTTACATGACAGCCTTGTTAAGTCTTTCCTTTCCTGGTGAAGTATGAACAATGGGAGAGTGCCCGTTTGTGGGCTTCATGTATCGAGATTTCCATAGACTGCTATTTCTTCTGTCCATCATTTACATGGCTTTCTGTCCATCATTTACATGGCTGGCCTCTTCTTCTGCTTCCATTTGGTCTGCTTGTTGTGGTATACTGCTAGTTGGTAATCTAATTACATGACCAAACCATTTAACTTGCTGCCTTCTGATAATATCTGCTATAACGCCCACTTTAGTCCTGATTTCTTAATTTCTGATTTTATCTCTTCTTGACATATTGAGTATTCTTCTTAGGAATCTCATTTCTCTCATCTTTCTTTTCTCTTTTTCTGTCATTGTCCAAGTTTGGCATTGGTAGCATAGTGTTGGTAGGAAGATTTCTTAGTAACTATTGATACATGTTTGTTCTTTACTATTTGTGCCATACAAGGTGTGGACTGTGTCAGTCCTGCAGCCAGTAGGGTTTGGATCGGCTGCCCTCTCCCAGGAGGGGTGAAAAGTGAAAATTAGTATCCTGTCGATGACCCGTAGACTACACAAGTCAACCCCACCTCCACGTGGTTTAGGCCGGGAAACCATGACCGCAAGGTCATGGGCCAATGAGGCTCTGGCTCACCAGAGGGGACGGACTCCCCTTGGTCAGATTTTTCTGTCCTAAACCTGTGGCTGGCCTAGCAAGTTGGCAGGGGATTTTCATGCTGCTCATAGAAAAACTAAGAAGTACAATCAAACTACTGTATTTATATTTTAATTGAGACAATAATTTGCAGTGACAACATTTCAGTGATTTATAAGCCCAAGGCAGATATGGGTAGTTGCTTAAGATGATTAATCATCCCATGGCATTGAATCAGCGAAAACGAGAATTTAAACCAGCCTGTCCTGGTTATACTTCCATGGCGAGTTGTGCTAAACCCTTAGAGTTTCTCACCCTTCATAGTAGTTGCTTTTGTATAACCTTCACCTTTGTCTGTGTGTTATTGTTATAAACCTGGTGAAAGCATAGTTTATATTTCTATTATTCATTATTGTGAAAATCAAGTCCAAGCTGGCATTCCTGTATTGTACCACGTTGAGAATATCCGTGATGGGAGGACATACTGCGCTCGTTCCGTGAAGGCTGTGCAGTCTGGGACGGTGGTTTTTACAATGCAAGCATCCTTCAAGCAAGAGGAAACAACAGGCACAGTCCATCAACTACCAATGCCAAAGGTAAGTTACTCTGTGGCTTTTGCTGTTGCTGACATCTAAGATTTTCTAGTTTCGTCTTCTTCCTGTTATTCCCCTTTCAGACATAGGTCCTGAACCAATTCACACCAAGCCATCCTATATTTTGTTATCTCATGTAGCTCCCTCCAGGTCCTCACCACATAGTTCATCTGTCTGTAATTCTCTTCTCCATGTGTTGTTTTGTCTCCTATTTCATTCACCTTGCAGTTCCAGACAAGGGAAGGTCTAGTGATTTTATCCTTAGGTTTTCTCAATGTGGTTCCTTTTCAACGCTAGTGTTTTTCTTCACTTCCTGATTCACTGGAATTTGTTATCTACATGAGCTCTTCATTGGTGATTCTATCATACAATTCTTCTTATTCATGTCATGAAGAAGATAGGAATGTCTGCTATTTCTTCTTCTTTTTCAGGTGTCTGGTCTGAAGTAGATGTCATGAATTATGACTTTCTCCATAAGCTCTTCATTGGTGATTCTGTCATACCAATCTTCTTATTCATATCACGAAGAAGATAGAAATTTCTGTTCTTTCTTCTTTTTTTCAGGTGTCTAGTCTGAAATTTTTCTGTACGGCAGTGAATCTTGGAATGTAAATGAACAAATTAAGAACAAATTAGAAGCAACAGAGATGTGGTTCCTGAGACGAATATTGCAAATTCCTTGGACTGCCAGAGTAACTAACGACTGCCTGAAACAAGCTAATGAAACTAGAACATTATATACAACAATAAGAAAGAGACAAACATCTTTCTTCGGTCATGTGATGAGAAGAGAGGCATTGTAGAAAATCGTGACAACTGGAAAGATCGAGGGGAAGAGAGGCAGAGGCAGACCAAGAGAAATGATGCTGGATGGATTGAGACGGGGGCATGGAGGAATATCAGCAGCAGAGTTGATTCAGAAAACCAAAGACCGAGATCTGTGGAGAGCCATGAACGCCTATGCCAGTTGGCAGGGCACTTGAGGATGATGATGATGATGATGGTCTGAAGTAGATATCATGAATTATGTCTTTCTAGTTCTCTCTATCATCTGATATACTGATGAAGCTGAAGATGTTTATATTATTATCTGGTGCCCAGCTGTTTATACTTTCACATTAATCTCTGTCTTCACCTGCTTTTCTTACTTATAATTTTTCCACATAAGGCTAATTTCTCTAAGCCACTGGTTCTGTGGTGAAGGGGTTACAAATGCAATACATAATCCCACATACTGCATTTGAAACATAGCTGCAGGTAATTTGGAAGCAGACTACCTACAGTATTCTCAACATTCTTCTCTGTCAACAATATTCTAAACATTATTCTCTGTCCACAATATTCTAAACATTATTCTCTGTCCACAATATTCTAAACATTCTTCTCTGTCCTCAATATTCTAAACATTCTTCTCTGTCCTCAATATTCTAAACATTCTTCTCTGTATTCTTCTCTGTCCACAATATTCTAAACATTCTTCTCTGTATTCTTCTCTGTCCATGATATTCTCAACATTCTTCTCTGTCTACAACATTCTCAACATTCTTCTCAAAAAAGGAATCCAATTTCCAAATAATTTCATTGCGTATTGTTCAGCCTTCACATACATACAGACAAATTGGCAACACATAACTATTCTTAAGTGAATTTTTGTGTGCTTATGATATTTGCGTTTCTTTCTCAACATTATTCTCTACCCATGATATTCTGAAGAAGATGACAAAGAATAGTGTGAAGATTTGCTTTGTGTCGAAAATATTAAAGCATAAAATGTTTTTCATTTTGAAGGTACCATATCCTGATGGGCTGCAGACTATGTCGGAAACAATAAACAGACTTTATGAGTGAGTAGAAGTTTCTTGTCACTCGTGTGTTTCAGGGCCCATAAGAGAATCCGTATAGTAGCATTATAGCTTAACAAGCATGTCCTAGGCGGTGGCTAAGGAAGGGTGACATGAGGCTGGCTGTCTCATCCTATAGAATCCTTTAGCTACAAAATCCAACCAATCCATGGGTCAGTAATATTGTAGTGATGCCGTGGGTAACAATGATGACTGCTGGTGGTACAGTGAGTTTGCTGTGGTTCCACGATTTGTGGGATTAAATATATTATTAGTGATTTAATGTTGACATAGTAGTTGGAGAAGATCGGCTGGCCGAGTGGCTAGAATGCCCTGGTTCAAATCCTCGGTAAGGTGTGGATTTTTTTCTGTCGGGGGCAAACAGAAAACCCTAACTTGCACAGTTCGCAGTGACTGCACTAGCCAGGCGGCCTTAATTCCTCAGGCTGAAGACCCACCTGCCATACACCTGCAAGGTACTATTTAGGCAGTAAATGACAGTGACAATTATGATTAACACAGTGTCCTCATGTTGGCAGGACACAAGATAGTATTGTTGTGACTGGCTGGTTAACTAGATATTCTATTTGACTCTCTTACACATCTTCCATCTTACGATCACGAGTAACATGACTATAATTATGTAACAGGATGCCAAACAGTTTTACAACATCTATTATGTCCTTTAATTCACATTTACAATGTTCCACATTATCTCAGTTATCAGTCTAATTCTCAATCACAGTAAAATGCGTAATAACAATAGTAATTAAAACTATAATATATCTGGCGGCAATCTCAAGGTTGCCATACTGCCACTACAAGTCTGACCCAGTCTAACTTCAACCACGGTCATCCTTCAAGTGCCCGGTTTAAGAGAAACCTTTCTCTCCTGACCATCGTCAAATCGTGCTTCTCGCCGTAAGACCACGGACACGCTTCAATGTGATCAAAGCTCATATTTCAGCTCATGACAATCAGTAAATCTTCATAAAAAGAAAGAAAGAAAATTCAATTTGCAAAAATGAAGTAAGATTACACTGGGGTTTGTCTTGAGATGGTTGAGAGACTATGCACCGCCACTGGAGGATGAAGGGTATAAGGAAAAAGCTAGTTTCCTGTTCTCTATAACCCAGGGTTGTAGTCATGCCATGGTGCGTAATACTTTATTATGTAATCAGGACGTTCCTTGCCTCATAAAAATAATATTAAATATTTACTTTTATTTTGCTTTATATAACAGCTTTATTTAATAGCTTTAAAAAAGTCTTAAAAGTCGAGACAGTCTACTTCATTGCACCGGGTTTTTTTCCTATTTAGTTCTGCCTCTTTCCACAGGGTGGCTTGCCGAAAGCGTCGCATAAAGCGCGAACTCCATAGCTCCAGCGATGACCGACAGGAGTCTCAGAGAAACATGCACTTGTGAACTGAAAGACATAGCCCAGGATCAAACCTACAACCTGACCACTTTGCCACAGAGACTCCCAGATGTTTTTAACATCTGATTTTTAACATTGATTTATTTAACACAAATCTGTCCATTTGTCACAATATGTTGTGTAACTAACTGTATATGATAATAGTAATAACAATAAATATCATGTAAAAACAACTATGATACCATGGAAGAAAATAACTCGTTATTTTTGTGATACCGATAGTGTCCAATGTAGAAATTTTTTGAACAACCTCAAAAGGCACTGGCACCAGTCTAATAAAATACATATTAGAGGAATGGAGATGTTTACTCCATCTCATAATGCTGAGATCTAGTACATGTGAAGGCCTAATCAAAACTTTCTGAGATTATTTGTACATTTTCTTGTCTGTCAACAGGCAGAAACGTATATCGGAGACAGATTATTTATTTGGTACAGCTTGGTACGATGCCTTTCCTGCCATTGCCATGTTGGTTGAGCCAGATAAGACACTTCTACAGAAGCCCAGCTACCCCAAGAGACATGTGTGGCTTCAGGCTAAAGATCTCGTTGGTAGGCATGGCTCACACATGATTGTGTTGTAATTGTCTTTGGGATTGTGTGTATCACAATCATCAGGGTATCATGATTGTATGTGGGAGTGTATGTGTCACTTGAGTCAAGGTGTCATGATTGTATGTGGGAGTGTGTGTTACATATGTGAGGGTGTCATAATTATCTGTGGGAGTGTAGTTGTCACATATGTGAGGGTGTCATAATTATCTGTGGGAGTGTAGGTTTCACATATGTGAGGGTGTCATAATTATCTGTGGGAGTGTAGGTTTCACATATGTGAGGGTGTCATAATTATCTGTGGGAGTGTAGGTTTCACATATGTGAGGTGTCATAATTATCTGTGGGAATGTAGGTTTCACATATGTGAGAATATCATAATTATCTATGGGAGTGTAGGTGTTACAAACATCAATTTGTCATGAGTGTATGTTGGAGTATGTGTTACATACATCATTATGTCGTATTTGTATGGGATAGTATGTGTGACTTATATCAAGGTGTTATGATTATATTGAGAGTATGTGTTACATATGTGAGGGTGTGATAATTATCTGCGGGAGTATGTGTCACATATGTGAGGGTGTCATAATTACCTGTGGGATGTGTGTGTGTAGAAATATCATTCTGTCATGATTGTATGTGGGAGTGTATGTGTTACAAACATCGTTGTGCCTTGGATGCTAGAATAAGCATAGTGACAACTAAATGTATGGTAATGCTGATGATACTTGTGCTGTTATGATGGTGATATTACTGTTAGTTGTGATAATGATGATGGCAGTAGCAGTGATGGTAATTTTATTGGTAGTTATGGTGGGTATGGTGGTGATGATGATGATGATGATGATGGGGATAATGATGATGATAATGATATTGTTGGTAATATTGATAATGTGACTGCTGATAGTGTTGATGGAGATGGTTGTGTTTTTATGGTAGTAGTCATTGTGGTAATAACGGGATTGGCGATAAGGATTGATTGATTAGCTTTAATAGAGGACTCAGGGCATACTCACATGTGCTCAGTCGTGTAGATGTCTGAGTGTACCTATACTTCCCCCACCCTGACCGCATGATCTACTGCCATAGGTAATTCCAAATGATGATGATGAATATGCCAATAATAATAAATATATATGTTGATGAGCAAGAGCAATCTTTGATCATCGTTGCCGGAGCTCAGCATGTCCTAGTGGGTAAGAGCACTCATTCTGATACATCCAGTGTGCTGATGCCAAGGTAGCGGCTTCAGCCCCTACACCGGTCAGCTGGACTAAAATATTGACTTCTCATCCTTGACTTTCGGGATGCAAATTACAAGTCCTCAGAAGTCGGAGTGGGATCGCCTGATAGTGTTCCCACACTGGTAATAGGCAAAGCGAATCCATATACAAAAATCAGTCCATTGCACTATAAGTAGTAGCCTGTGTATGGACTATGCTTTAGTACAAAGCACCCGAATGCAAAAAAACAAAAGACAATAAAAGTAAATAAAAGTGATCTTTGACAATATTTTTTTTTTTTTTTTTTTTTTGCGTATCCTTTTACAGGACTTAGCTGTCAACAGCAGCATCTTTCAGCTGTCTGTTGATCTCTTGGCAAGATTACGCTCAGTAGTTTGCCATTGCTTTCTGAGCGGCCGGCTCAGTATCCGCAAGTCACGAGCGGGGGTCGAACCACCTCAGTTCTCGCTCCGCTGCGAGACTCTGCGTGATAAACGGGATTACAGAGAGAAAGTGTTGTAACCCCACAGCCAGAGAGACCGGCTTGACAATATTAGGAAGCCATATTTGATTTAGTCCAGGCCCCTGGCATCTCCCTCATAGAATGGTGGCATACCTGGTATCCACATGCATGTGTGAGTACTGCTTCATTATTGAGGTGTGGCATTTGTTCAGTTTGGCTAATAAGTTCAGCGTGGTTGTACATTTGCAAGGTCTGAAGGTGTGTCTTATTTCAATCATGTGATAGATGAAGAAAGCAAAAGAAAGAAAGAAAGAAAGAAAGGGATGAAGGAAGGAAACAAAGACAAAATCAGTTTGAGGGAGGCAGGCGGACAAGAATGAACAAAACAATACGTGTAGCAAACGCCAGATACCTAAAATGTTATGTTAATTGTTTCTCAAAGGCATTTGTTCTTTTCTGTCTTTCTCAGGTGAAGAGCTCCATCAAAACATACACAAGTGCTGTGTGGTATATCTGTCTGATTCTTTCTTGCTGCAGACTGCCTTGTTCTGCTTGGCGCCCATTTCATCCACAACTTCCATTTTCCACACATCCTTGGATCACTCCGTGTGGTTTCACGCACCCTGCAGAGCGGATCAGTGGCTGTTGTACCAAGTTGAGACACAACACCTAGGTATGTGTACAGAATACATGCACATTTTTCACTGACATCAGATATAAATTGCTACAGAGAAAGGTTCCGTCACTGGAACCCACAGGGCAAATTGAAGAGAGGAAGACCTAAAATACGTGGAGATGAGGATTGAATTTTGTGGGCGTTCGCTAGCTTTGAACTCAAGCGTAGTCCACACACCTGCTGCTACTTTAGTACACTAGACTGATGTTTGCATGTGGATTAGCTATCCCTATTACCAGTGTCCTTCGCCATCAGGCAAACCCACTTCAGAGGTACTTGTAATTTACGACCCCAAGTCAAGAATGAGAAGTCAGCATGTTAGTACAACTGACCGGTGGAGGAGTTGACCCGCTATCTCGGCATCAGCACACCGGATGTTTGTTACACCAGTTGTCACCAAGTTCTCTAGTTTATTTCTTCTCATAACGAACACAAAAAATCTTGACTGTTTACATCTAATTTTTGCAATCAGTTTACAGTTGTCATTTGTTTCTTGTAGAACTTGCTTATTGATTTTTATGTTTGTCCATATTTTGAAATACAGCTGCGAGTGATTTGGAAGTAGGTTGCCTTGTGCTGGTTTTCATACAATGGTATGCATGCAGTCATTCAGAAAGCAATGACAAACTACTGAATGTAAACTTGTCAAAAAGTCACAAACAGGTAAAAAATTCTGGGGTTGACTGCAATATCCTGTAAAGGTTATGTAATTAACTTTTTAAAATATTTCAGGTGATGGTCGTGCATTATGCCAGGGCAGAATGTGGGACACTGATGGGAACTTGCTGGTCACCGTAGCCCAGGAGGGTGTGATTCGGCACGATAAAGTAGTTTCCAGGTTATAGAGCTGAGTTCATGAGTTATATTCCTACACTTCATCACCTTCATTACTTTATGAGATTTGCATTCATGTTCTATTTCCACACTTCACTGTCATGATTACCTGATGAGATTTGCATTCATGTTATATTTCCACGCTTCACTGCCATGATTACATTATGAGATTTGCATTCTTGTTAACTTGTTGACAGGATGCTAAACACATAAGCCACAAACCACATGTTGCATGATTTATTGCCTGAAATATTACGCTGCATCTTGTGAGGTGCATACTGCAGAAACACATTGCTAGATATTTTTTAAGTTTACTCTGACTAAATTTAAGAAGTACACATAAATATCATTTGGGGAACCCTTTGAAGCCACTAAGACAGTTCATAAATAAATACACATAGTATTATTTGGCGGTCACAGAAGTAAGGGAAAGAAGGCATTAGACAACATAAAAATTTAAAGCTATAGTTATCGACCGGAATTTGAACCAGTCGCCTCCAAATGACGACAGTGCCTTGCTGCAGTAACAAGTGTACTTTGACGCATGACCAACTAGGCACCCCTAAAAAGGTGCCTTCATTAGCAGGTCTATCATCCACATGAACCCATAACTATGGATTATGAACAGAATTTGTATCTAACCATTGAAATAACATCAAGGTCTCAGAATTGTATATTAAACCAGCATGGGTCAAATAATAGACACATTAGAATGTAATGCTGTGTCCAGTATATTACAAACATTTAAACAAAAGAAATGATTGGTCGATTCCAATGTTTTAACATATTACACATAAATATAAATTGGGGAACCCTTTTGAGGCCACTAAGACAGTTAATAAATAAATACACATGTATTGTTGGTCGCTTATAAAAGTAGGGGAAAGAATTAGACACTAGAGGATGCACTAGGATGCTGTAAGAGCAAGTGTACTTTGACGGATGACCAACTAGATGCCTCTACAAAAGGTGTCATCATTAACCAGGTCTATGATCCACATAGACCCACAACAATGGAATATGGGCATAATTCATATTTAACCACTGAGGTGCTGTAGTCATTTGGAGGTGACAGGTTTGAATTCTGGTTGGTAACTGTAGCTTTCAATTTTTTTGATGCCCAGTGTGTCCTCTAATCCCTGTTTCTTTCCTCTACTTTATGAGCACCGAACAATACCTGTGTATTTATTTATGAACTGTCTTAAGAAGTACAGTTACACTTGATACATTATTTGTTACCTATGTTGAGTACCATTTCCCAAATATTGTTTGTGGCTTCTATGTCTAAATTCACTAAGGGAACACATTTTTTTGAATTTCTGAGACTGGGTGTTATTTTGTAATTGTGGCTAACTACAGGCTCCCATATTTGTGGCTAACAACAGGCTCCCATATTTGGGGCTGCTGTGGTTGACTTAGCTTGAAGGTATCAAGAACTATTACTATTTCTGCAGTTACTTTTACTATCAAAGCAGTTAAATATACATGCAGACAAAAGTGAGTCCAGTAGCATATGCTGCCTCTTCAGTGTGAAATCTTAGGCCTTCCCTACCCTAGGCTTTGGAATAGTAAGGTGAGGTGGCCAGTTCAATTCCTCATCATTTTTCTTTCCCCAAAAGTTACCAGAAAAATTTTAACATTGTCTAGTACCCATTTTTATATATATGGTTATATTAAAGAAAACGTTAACACAATAATCTCGTATAACAATAGAAAGAAAAGTACTTTACCAAAGACAATAAATTCAAATATTTGCAGGAAATAATAACATGAGATGGAAGGTGTGTGGCAGAGATTAAGAGCAGAAGAGGTCAAGCAGAAGGTGCATTTCAGAAGGTGAAAAATATTGCACGCAATAAATCACTTTCATTAAATGTCAGAAAAAGAGAACTGAAATGTTATATCAAATCTGTTCTGCTGTGAATCTTGGAATATGAACGAACACATTAGAAAGAACTTGCTGGAAACAGAGTTGAGTTTCTGTGATGAATATTATGAATACCTTGAACTGTCAGAGTATATATACATTTATATACTTTGTATACAACAAACACATTGCCAGGTTTTGTCTTGTTATTTTATTCTGACCAAATGTAAGAAGTACAGTTACACGTAATACATTATTTGTTACACATGTAGAATATCACATCCCTCCATTGTTTGTTGTTTGGAGTTAATTTGTCTCTAGTGCAATGACTTCCATAATGTACACATGGTCCTATCTTCAGTATTTATTATTATTATTACGTTTTCTTTAGTAAGTGGTAAACCAGCTTGAATTTTACAACTGATATTCGTGTTTGATAAAAATGGGTTTATTTTTTATGGCTTATGTATTGAATTTACTTGTTTATTATTAAAAGCATACTTTATTATTTTGTTTCTGGTGAAGGTTATTTGATGTTTAAAGCATGTCTTTCTGTCTTTTGTGAAGCTTCTTTATGACTGAAGCACGGGTTTTCTTGCATCTGTCAGTGTTTGGTATATTGTTTTTGTTGGAATATATTTTGTGGCATTTGTTCAATGTGTTTGTTTGGTTTGTCACTTTCTATTAATATTAATCCTGCTTAAATAGTCTTGTTTATAACCGAGACGCTTCTTCTTCTTCTTCTTCTTCTTCTTCTTCTTCTTCTTCTTCTTCTTCTTCTTCTTTCTCCTCCTCCTTGTCCTCCTCCTCCTCCGCTGTTGCTGCTCCTCTTCCTTCTTCTTCTTCTACTTCTTTAACCTCTGTTCCTCCTCCTCCTCCTCCTTCTTCCTCTTCTTCTTCTTCTTCTTCTTCTTCTTCTTCTTCTTCTTCTTCTTCTTCTTCTTCTTCTTCTTCTTCTTCTTCTTCTTCTTCTTCTTCTTCTTCTTCTTCACCATGGCTTCTGCAGAATAAAACTGATGTTAAAATGTAACTTTTAGACACAATTACCTTTCCAGCATTGCGGCTCAACTGTTATGTTTAGAAGGGGAACTATATATTTGCTGAAGTTAGACAATTGCTGTGTATTTGATGAAGTTAGACAATTGTTGTGTGTGCAAGAGAGACTAGTTACTTGCTAGAGATGGACAAGTAATTAGCAATATCATGAAAAACAGAAATTAGGACAAGTAGGAAAATCTTAGGACAATTTTCTCCCAGGTGATGTAATCATCTACATGGATGGCCTTGTGCTAAGAGGCCAAAGAAGTGCCTGGAGGTTTATAGTGAAGATTAATGAACAGTGTTTAGTGCAGGAGAACCTGGCATATGATATAACAACATCTAGTCTTAGAATGGAGATAGTCACTGAGAAGTGGGGTGTCCTGTTCTACTGTATGGATATGAATGCTGGACAATGAGCAATAATCTTCTATTACCTTCTATTCCTCCATGGGTAATGGAGATAGTCACTGAGAAGTGGTGTGTCCTGTTCTACTGTATAGATGTGAATGATGGACAATGAGCAATAATCTTCTATTACCTTCTATTCCTCCATGGGTAATGGAGATAGTCACTGAGTTGTGTGTCCTGTTCTACTGTATGGATATGAATGTTGGACAATGAGCAATAATCTTCTATTACCTTCTATTCCTCCATGGGTAATGGAGATAGTCACTGAGAAGTGGTGTGTCCTGTTCTACTGTATAGATGTGAATGATGGACAATGAGCAATAATCTTCTCTTATTTTCTATTCCTCCATGGGTAACGGAGGAAGTCTGGGTGGTGAAGGGATTACACTGCCTGCCTCGCGTTATGAAGATTGTGGGTTCAATTCCAGCCTACATCATTTGATTTAAGAGTGCAATTTTCTCAGAGACTCCCGAGAGTCATCGCTGGAAGTACGAAGTTCATGCTTTGACACTTCCGGCATTCCGCTGTGTGGAAAGACTGAGACATATGGGATAAAACCCGGTGCAGTGAAGCTAGTCCTCTTGCCTTTAAAATCATTTAACTGGGTCATGAAATGGTGAAAAAAAACTGAGGGAAGTGGGGATTTTGTTTAGAAGAATGTTGATAAAATCGTGGACAGAAAAAAGGCAAAAACAAACATTGAGGTACTGAGTACTGCAGGTGTTACAGAATCACTCATCACAACCATAAGGAAAAGATAAATGAAATGTATGGAGCATTAAAAAGGTATGGAACGGAATTATGTGTGAAAATACTAGGCAAGACTGTTAGAGAAATGTGAAAAACTTCCTCACCTGGACAACAAATAATAATATAAAAGAAACATCAAATTCATCAAAATATCAAATGTCTTAGATAAATGGAAAGACAAGATCACTAAGGTCTGCATGGCAAGTAGATCAGAGCGCTTGCTTTTAAAATTCTGGTGTGCTGAAGTCGAGGTAGCGGGTTTAAGCCCGACATAACAGTCAGTTGGATTAAAATGTTGGCATCGGGGATGTAACCTCACTATTTAGACTTATAGGCCGCCAAAAAACACAAATCTCATACAGATATATGCACCTACTTCATCAGCAGAGAAGGACGAAATTTAAGATTCGGAGGCGTATATGTCTGAGAAGAGAGGAAGAGGAAGGCCAAAGAGAAGATGGGTTCAGGATGTGGTGGATGATCTCCAGATGGGTGTATCAGACACGGGCCATTTTGCTTATGATCGAGAGGTTTTCCGGAAGGTTTTATAGGAGCGAGGTTCTGCAAAGGACATGCTACTGAATGAATGGGGATGTAAATTACAAGTACTTCATATGTTGGAGTGGGTTCGCCCGATAGCAAGGGGTAATGGTAATAGGGATTGATTGATTGATTTAGGAACCGACATCACAGCATTCGGGGCATTCCCATAAGTGCTCCGTCCCCATCCTCAGCAGCCACTGAAGAGTTCCAACACTAATAGTACCAGTAGCAATCTGGTTATATGTCCGTCTCGCCTTTCCTCTAAGCGTTGAGCGTCGGCCAGATCCCCTCGTCACACCTCGCTGCCTCATTCTTACCAGACTATAGTGATCCATTTGCTCCTCCAAGGTGTACACGTGCTCCCACAAGGCCGCAACCACGTCTGCCTTGTCATGCATCAATACTCCACCAAGTTTTGCAGAGCCAGCCAATCTGTCCACCTGTTCATTCCCCAGCACACCGGCATGCCCCGGAGAAAAGATCCAGGTGATGCTCGCTACCCATGACCTCCGAAGCAAAGTTAGCCACTCTGCACGAAGCCTGCCTGTCCTCACCCTCCTCAGCATGCTTTTTGAGTCAGTTACAATCACAATGTGTGTATGTATCGTGGTCTCCATCTAGCGGAAAGCTGCACTGACCGCCCCCACCTCCATTCTTAAGCTAGATGTTGTGGCATCATACGCCAGGCTCTCCTGCACCAAACTTCAACCATTAGCTTTTGCTAAGAATCCCCAGGCACTTCTCCTACCTCTCAACACCGAACCATCCGTGTAGATAATCACATCACCTGGGCGAGCATTATCCTGAATTAGTTGCTGGATTTTCACTTCCGTGGCCCCTGCTGGCCACTCCCTGCACTCCCGGCTCAATGTGATTATAACTCTGGACAAATCTGACTGCTCCGCTGGCACTCAGACCCACTCCTCTCCTCGCCTAATGTTCTCCAAGGGGCACACCTATCTGATTGTATCCTCCGCCTGAGCCATCCATTTCCCTCTTATCAGTCTCTGACCCTTAACTTCGTCCAGCACCTCATGCAACGGGTGATCTGTGTCTGCAGCTACTCTGAGGTATGCCTTCGCCTGCACCACCGTGTGCCTACCAGGAACAGACGGCAGACCAAGCATGTAACGCATACACACCACTGGGGTGTCTCTAGTACATCCCAGAATGACTCGCATAGCTTCGTTCTGTATGCGCTCTAATTTCACCAGCTGACTCTTTGAGACAGTGAGCTGGTAATAGGGAAAGCTAGCCAACACGCACAAGTTACTCCAGCATGGACTACGCTCGAGTTTATAGCAAGCGAACGGGAATAAAATGGTCAGCTCCAGCCAGACAGCTAGAAGAAGGCAGACAACTGTTGTTATATCGCTCTTTAGTTGTAGTAGCCTCCCGTTCGTCCCATCAAACAATGGCATGCTATCACTATCAGTGGAAATGAGAAACGCCCTTTAGACTTTAAATAACTACATTATATAGTAGAATTAGAGATGATTATATATATACACACTATACATATTGGTGTACTGGTTATGGAACTTCTGTTCCAGACACTGTTTGTGAGTTTTCCATTGGTGACATTTTCCCGACCTGTATGACTGAGACCAACCCAGTCTAATTACTTAGGCACCATATACGAGGTGGCGTCAAATGAAAACCTTAAATGGATTTTATTCTTTGTGGTGAATATATTCTTAAAAAAAAAACAAAACAACAACAACAAATGTATCATTTTTCGTTGTAATCACCACTTCGTTCAATGCAAGTCCTCCAGTGCCCATAAAGTGCTTGGATTCCTGCAGAAAAAAATTCTCTTGGTCTCGTGTGTAACCACTTGTGCATCACATGCTGCACTCTTCATCGGACCGAACAGTCTTTTCTCCCAATGACTCTTTGACTTGTCCAAACATGTGGAAATCACTTGGGGTTAGGCCTGGCGATGTGGTATACACTGAAAATGGTCTACGATGGTTTCAACCGTTGTACGTGCAGTATGGGGTCGAGCATTGTCGTGTTGCAAAAGGTCACCTTTATTCAGAAGTCCACGTCGTTTGCATTTGATTGCGGGTCGAAAATGATTCCTGAGAAGATCTCTATACGTATCCCTGGTGACAGTCTTCCCTCTTGGCATGTAGTGCTCTAAAATGACACCCATTCATCCCAAAAGAGTCATCATAACCTTCCCTACAGATGGCTTCGTGCGAAGCTTCTTTGGTTTCGGTGAGGAGGAATGGCGTCATTCCTTGCTCGCCCTCTTCATTTCCGGCTCGTGGTAGTGAACCCAGGTTTCATCTCCAGTAACAATTCTAGATATGAAACCATCACCTTCTGATTCAAAGCACAACATCGATACAGACACTGGTGTAGGGGTTGAACCCTCCACCTCGGCACCTGATGTTTAAGAGCGTGGGTTCTTATCCACTCGGCCATGTAGACCTCAATTTACATGGCTAATAAGCATTTATCGACGGATACATGCAAGTCGACGGGACGATGTCGTTTTAATGACGTAATCGATGGTCAAAACACTAAAACATGTCGAAACAGTACTTAACCAGTTTGGACATTTCAAATATTGTGTACTAGCCACTAAGAATTGCATAAATGTCTCAGTGTATTGATTATGTGCAATGAGATTCACAGGGACACGATGACGGCAACTGTTAACTGTTTATGTATTGACAGTTGTTATTTTAACTCATGGCATTACAAGTAATTGTATTGCACACTAATATATGTTTGAATCTATAGCGGAATTATAATGTAATAAGGCTTAA
Source organism: Cepaea hortensis (assembly GCA_963921405.1). Classification (NCBI taxonomy): domain Eukaryota; kingdom Metazoa; phylum Mollusca; class Gastropoda; order Stylommatophora; family Helicidae; genus Cepaea; species Cepaea hortensis. The sequence continues at coordinate 8,753,246 of OY992889.1, read as the reverse complement.
GCTTCCTCTTCTTTTTCGTCTTCTTCTTCTTCTTCTTCTTCTTCTTCTTCTTCTTCTTCTTCTTCTTCTTCTTCTTCTTCTTCTTCTTCTTCTTCTTCTTCTTCTTCTTCTTCTTCTTCTTCTTCTTCGTCTTTTTCTTCTTTCTTCTTATTTCTTCTTCTTTCTTCTTTCGGCATGGAACCTGCTGGTGATGATATTAGAAGAATCTCTAGAACGCTGTGACAACCCGTAAAATTGACGGCATTGAGACAAAGAACGACAGATGAAGAACATGTGGGTGGGTCCACGGACTTTTGCAGGCAACGCTTGGTTGTGATGCTCTTGGCTGACAATGAGAAACAAAATTAATGAAATTGCATTCAATGATAAACAATGCCCCATAATTATTTGTGCATTTTTGTGTACTTGTATCAGTGTAAAGTGTGGGGAAATAAGGGGGGGGGGCGATTGGGATGGCAGGCATTGGTAGTGCCTGTGGTAAGGATGGCTGTCACGCCTTGTGCAGGGTCCATTCCCCACCGGTTCAAGCCTGACTTCCAGCTCACACCTGTGGCTCCTAGTAGTTGTGAGCATGCGACAGCGACACCCCCCCCCCCTCCCACCCCGGGCAACGGCTGTGACAGGCCAGCAAAACCAGGCAAGGGTAACTGACTGATTGATTGATTTATTGATTCATTTAGGAATCGACATCACAGCATTCGGGGCATTCCCATAAGCGCCCCGTCCCCATCCTCAGAAGCCAGCGAAGAGTTCCAATCCCAATAGTACCAGCAGCAATCTGATTATATGTGCGTCTCGCCTTTCCTCTAAGCGTCGAGCATAGGCCAGATCCCCTCGTCACTATTCTCTGTCGCATTCTTGCCAGACCATGGTAATCCATTTGCTCCTCCGAGGTGTACACGTGCTCCCAGAAGGCCGCAACCACATCTGCCTTCTCATGCATCAATACTCCACATAGTTTTGCCGAGCCAGCCAATCTGTCCGCCTGTTAATTCCTCAGCACACCAGCATGCCCCGGAGAAAAGATCCAGACGATGCTTGGCACCCGTGACTTCCGAAGCGAAGCAAGCCACTCTTCGCGAAGCTTGCCTGTCCTCACCCTACTCAGCATGCTTTCTGAGTCAGAGGTAGGGTAACTGATTCGGCGTCAAACCAATCGGTGAACTAGGGTATGCCTACCCAGCATATGAAGATAGAATTCGGCAGACTGCGTGGAAGAAATCATTGACGATTCAACGGACAAGACGGCATTTACCTGCAAAGCGTTGTGGAACATAACGATTACGGCAAGGCACGTAGTGCGCCCTGGTCATCCACTGCACCTGTATTCGCCTCCAGTCATCTCGACTTGTCTTGCCACTGGACTCGGATGGACTCAGGCGGGAGAGTGAAATCGATGAATTGTGCAACTCTTCCTCACTTTAATCCAATTCATCGCACAAGTCATTCTTCACCCATCTCATCCAATTAACACCATCAGTGTATGTTTATTGTTTGTGTGCTGACGAAGACTGTAGCCGCAACGTCCATTTTGTCACCTATGATCGTGTTCTACTAAAGTTTACTGATTCTACTTCTTGTTTTTGTTGATTCGACTTTTTGATTTACCCATAATGCTTCTGTGTGGTGGTGAACCGCGTGAGCATCTACGCCCGTGGTCAACGTGGTCGTGGGTTCGATTCGTATCGGGTCGGATTCGAATGTTTAAAATGGACATGCGCTTCCGGGTCGACCCAGCCTGAAATATGCGAACAGGAAATGACCTGTTGGCGCTGGACACTGATACTAGGGAAAGCTAACCCACGCGTACAAATCAACCCAGTACACCTCCTGTAGTCGTAGCAACTATTAGTAGTAGTACCTACTACTATAAACAATATAAAATGACACAAAGTAGTGCAGCTTTACATAACAGATTTACGACACTTGCAGGACGTTGCGGCGATTAGCCTTCATCAGCAAACAAACACATTCACAAACCCAACATATAGTCAAGGAGATCTCATGTGACTACATCAAAAGGTGACGACAGGACAAGAAGAACACAAGGATGAAATAATTAAAGCTATGAAGAGAATATGAGAATTGAAAAAAAATTTTCATACTTAACTCACAGTTCCGATCTGTGAGTAACTCAGAATATCTCCGATGTATTCTTTTTATACCCAACCGACGGAGTTTGATGGAGGATGATGGCGGGGTGATAGGTGTTATGGTTCAGTGAGCACATAGAAAGAAGGGGGGGGGGGTGGGACGGAGGCAGGAGGGCAGGACCGCAACTGGTCTGATAAGGGTGTCTGAGCAATCTCAGTGGATGTACTAACGAAGTATGAGTGGGCGCAAGCATGATGGTGGTACTAACCAAAACCACATTATGCACTCATATATGTTATTTTGGGGCAAGTCCTAAAGTCTGGGTGGACTGATATGCGTGAGCGCACATATATGCATATACACCGCTCAACAGACATTCATACATTGGTGTACATGGGCATGTGCAAGGTATATGTAAGAAGAGAGAGAGAGAGAGAGAGAGAGAGAGAGAGAGAGAGAGAGAGAGAGAGAGAGAGAGGGAAAGAGAGAGGGAGGTGGGTATCATTACTGTGATGTGCCTCATGGGGTATGCGGAGTAGGTCGGTCTACAAATACGAGGCTTCACTCATACTGTTCCCTACTACTATAGTGCGTTCACAAATGTTTGTCCTCTTATAAAAATCCATAACTCAATAACCAACTGAGGGAAAATTGTGAGATTTAGCATATAACCTTATCATAATGTAACATCACCCCCCCCCCCACCCCCCCCCCCCCCCCCCAAAAAAAAAAAAAATAAATAAATAAATAAATAAATAATTTGTTCTGGAGATATTACAAATATATAATATATATGTATATATTTTACGGGGCCGAGCTGAAGTGCATATTATGAAATGCATAACATCTTCACAAGGAAACATCAGTGTTCAATAATGAATATCCTCCGTGGTGCACGGGATTTTCATTATGAGAAGCACGTCACAAAGTGGAAGGGAAGTATTCCGAGAATTGACGTGTATTACGGTGTAAAACAAGTTTGTTAACGTGGATTCAATAGCACCATATGTTCAGTATGCCTACGGGTATATAAAAGGGTCCTTTAGTTACTTTAACTCCTGGGTGGACCCATGTATCACTCAACCACTCACTCATCGTGTGGTTGACTAAGAGTTAATCTTATTTTTGTACGTAAAACTATCTTGGCGGTGTTAATGTCAATTTGTTATTGGAGTAGACTTTTAGTCATCACAACGGCGGATGGTTTCCCTGGCGATGTACACTTTTATTTTTCTACACATTTGTTGTGGTATTTAGAATATCTATTAGTTTTGCAGCGAAAAAATTTGAAATTGAAAACCCAGTTTAATTATTACAAATAGAGATAAATATTGCCCCAGATGTGAAAGTGTTTAGCAATATAAAGTTCCTTTATTGTGCAAACTATAATCAATATTTAAACAAGTAAGATTACTTTATTTGTATATTTCTATTCTATTCTGCGTTTTCTGTAAGAATATTTCTTGCTGTCCAAATACGTATTTATCATCTCCATCACTTTAATATCCACCTCTCTTAATCTCTTTTCTCTCTCTCTCTCTCTCTCTCTCTCTCTCTCTCTCTCTCTCTCTCTCTCTCTCTCTCAGTTTCTCTGTCTGTCTGCAGTCTCGCCCTCTATCTGATATCATATGAGACAAACAAATGAGAAAAATACATACTTGTAGAGATGTCTCCCTTTCTCCTCTCCTCTCTGTCTGGTCTGTCTGTCCGTATTTTTTGTCGGGGGGGGGGGGGGGGGTGGTCTCGAGGTATGGTGTCCGCCTCAAGTGCTATAGGTCCCGGGTTCAAGCCCCGGTGAAGGCCAGGATTTTTTCACGTTTACTTCTATTAACAACATTTCTCCTGGTCTCTGGGTAGTGAGATCGGAAGCCCGTGTGTATTGTTGTGCACATAAAAAATCCCTTGGCAGTTGGACATCGAAAAAGAGTAGCCTAACGGCGCTACTCGGGCAAAATTTCGAGTTAAAAATCTACCCAAAGTATTTAAGGATCCTCGCCGGTGCTACGGAGTTCGTGCACTGAGCTGAGATTCTCCGGACTCAGGCTTGAGTTAGGAGTAGAACGGAGCACTTATGGATTAAACCTGTGTGCCATGATGTTGATCCGTCGACTAAACTAAACTAATTTTTGTCCTTGTATCTATCTATACTTCCATATCTCTCTCCGTCTATTTCCCTATTTGTCCCCCTTTCACTGCCTGCCTGCCTACGTCATTGTGTATTTTCCCCAGAAGCCACATTTCCACTGTCATTACATGTTTCACTGCCGAAGGATTATATATCGCCAAATATGATCTCTTATTTGGGTTAGAAGAACGATACATCGACATATTACGGTCATTGTGTTATCTCTTTTGTTTCGTGTATCTTCCGCAATTTCAATGCGCGGTGAAAGGACATTTACATTATAATCCATCTACCATCATGTGCCATGCAGGTAAGCGTAGGTGGTAATGATTCGACATTTCACTCGATTACTAGAGTCGTGTATCAGCTAAGTGTTCATATCTTGACAATGCCACGTTGTCAAGCCACCCAGCTATTTACTTCTCTGTGATATGATCACCAAAGTCACACGGCGTATGATGGACTGTAAGAAGATTATTATTACAGGGGACAGAAGGCTGTGGATAGACATGATCACCAACGCTACACGGCATGGACTATAAGAAGATTGGCAGTACATGAGACAGAAGGCTGTGGACAGACATGATTACCAACATGACCACCAACATGACCACCAGCATGACCACCAACATGACAACATGATCACCAACATGACCACCAACATGATCGCCAACATGACAACCAACATGACCACCAACATGACAAAATGATCACCAACATGATCACCAACATGATCACCAACATGACCACCAACATGACCACCAACATGACCACCAACATGACCACCAACATGACAACATGATCAACAACATGACCAACAACATGACCACCAACATGACAACATGATCACCTACATGACCACCAACATGACCACCAACATGACAACATGATCACCAACATGACCACCAGCATGACCAACAATATGACCACCAACATGACAACATGATCACCAACATGACCACCAGCATGACAACATGATCACAAACATGACAACATATCACCTACATGACCACCAGCATGACAACATGATCACCAACATGACAACACGATCACCAACATGATCACCAACATGACAACATTATCACCAACATGATCAACAACATGACCACCAACATGACAACATGATCACCAACATGATCACCAACATGACAACATGATCACTAACATGATCAACAACATGATCACCAACATGACCACCAACATGACAACATAATCAACAACATGACCACCAACATGACAAAAAGATCAACAACATAATCAACAACATGATCACCAACATGTTCAACAACATGACCACCAACATGATCACCAACATGACCACCAACATGACAACATGACTACCAACATGATCACCAACATGATCACCAACATGATCACCAACACGACAACATGACCACCAACATGATCAACAACATGACCACCAACATGAACACCAACATGACCACCAACATGACAACATGACCACCAACGTGACCACCAACATGACAACATGATCACCAACATGACCACCAACATGACAACATGACCACCAACATGATTAACAACATGACCACCAACATGATCACCAACATGACAACGTGACCACCAACATGACCACCAACATGGCAACATGACCACCAACATGACAACATGATCACAAACAGGATCACCAACATGACCACCAACATGATCACCAACATGACCACCAACATGACCACCAACATGACAACATGACCACCAACATGACCACCAACATGACAACATGACCACCAACATGACAACATGACCACCAACATGACCACCAACATGACAACATGATCACCAACATGATCACCAACATGATCACCAACAGGATCACCAACATGATCACCAACATGACAACATGATCACCAACATGACCACCAACATGACAACATGACCACCAACATGACCACCAACATGACCACCAACATGACCACCAACATGACAACATGACCACCAACATGACCACCAACATGACCACCAACATGACAACATGACCACCAACATGACCACCAACATGACAACATGACCACCAACATGACCACCAACATGACCACCAACATGACAACATGACCACCAACATGACCACCAACATGACAACATGACCACCAACATGATCACCAACATGACCACCAACATGACAACATGATCACCAACATGATCACCAACATGATCACCAACATGATCACCAACAGGATCACCAACATGATCACCAACATGACCACCAACATGACAACATGATCACCAACATGATCACCAACATGATCACCAACATGATCACCAACATGATCACCAATATGATCACCAACATGACCACCAACATGATCACCAACAGGATCACCAACATGACCACCAACATGATCACCAACATGACCACCAACATGACCACCAACATGACAACATGACCACCAACATGACCACCAACATGACAACATGACCACCAACATGATCACCAACATGACCACCAACATGACAAAATGATCACCAACATGATCACCAACATGATCACCAACATGATCACCAACAGGATCACCAACATGATCACCAACATGACAACATGATCACCAACATGACCACCAACATGACAACATGACCACCAACATGACAACATGACCACCAACATGACCACCAACATGACAACATGACCACCAACATGATCACCAACATGACCACCAACATGACAACATGATCACCAACATGATCACTAACATGATCACCAACAGTATCACCAACATGATCACCAACAGGATCACCAACATGATCACCAACGTGACAACATGATCACCAACATGACCACCAACATGACAACATGACCACCAACATGACCACCAACATGACCACCAACATGACCACCAACATGACCACCAACATGACCGCCAACATGACCGCCAACATGACAACATGACCACCAACATGACAACATGATCACCAACATGACCACCAACATTACCACCAACATGACCACCAACGCCACACTGCATATTGACTAAAACATAAATATGATTAGACACAATAGCATTAACAGTTTTCCCGAAGTAGTTTCTTGCTACGGGACTGTGATGAGATAGAGCCATCACATGTTGTAGGCCTGGATGCACTTAGGCGTAGATGGTCAATCTTTCTCTCTCTTTCGCAGACGACGTGCCCTGGCATCCAACCTGCGTTTGACCGTGTTCATGCGATTACCAACGCAGATCACTACCAACTTCGCTAGCCCACTTGCACAGTATGATTAGGTACAACATAATTTTGCGCGGTGTAATTAATTAATAGCAACATGGTTGGGTCGGGTCTGAGTCAGATATGACTGAGCTACCGTATGACAGTAGACGGTGCCACCTGCTTTCTATTAGCGCCGCATGTTGGGCGGCGCTTACCAAACCCGACACCCCACATTGTGCCAACGGCTTCGGGCGGAGGAGCGCAATTGCGAGGTTACAAGCCTTATCCTAGCGCGAAGAAATGCAACCTAAAGAACTAAATGTCGTGACAGGACAGACCAGGCTCCAAGCCTTGGTTGGCAATTGGTCTAGGATTGAAGCTCCGACAGGCGGACAGTTAGAGCATTGTCTTGTTCCAGATGTAATGGTATTACCTTTCCTCTGGAGTAAACTAGACAAGTTGAGAAAGGGATCATGCCGCATGGGCAACACATGGTCTCTATAATTCAGCGCAAGCCTTGTGTTATTTTTGAAGCACAGTGTAACCAACTATCATCTGTCAAGACGGCATGGTGCCAATATAGGTTAGGTACAGCAGAATTCCGTATCTGCCATAACCTTGTGCCCTCTAGCAGGGTACCCGAACAATGAGACACAAAACGAACTATGTAATCAGTGTTTGGAGTAAATAGGAAGATTCTACCCAAACAGTTCAGCCAGGATCCATCTTATTCTGACAGTAAACACCCAGGATCCACTCTTCTTACATTTAACTACTTAGTCATGAGAACTAGATTCAGATTTCGACATGGAGGGTTCGTTCTTGGCTTGATTGGGATCCTGGCCTTGATATGTCAGAGGTCAAAGGTCAAAGTTGATGAGGTCACTACTAATGGACATATACATCAAAAGCAGGTTAGATATGTATGTTGCTGTCTAGACCATCTGTTGAGTTTAGATGAATACGTGTGTTGTAACATGCATTCTTTCATTAATTCATTAACATGTGTGTTTATTCATTAATGGAGCGAGTCTTCGTCGTCAGCATCATCATCATCACCATCATCATCATCACCATGATCATGATCATGATCATGATCATGATCATGATCATGATCATCATCATGATCATCATCATCACCACCATCATCATCATCATCATCATCATCATCATCATTGCCAGGTGTCGGGTTTGGTAGCTTGGTGTTTCAATTGGAAGGCATTTCTTGGGCATGTTATGAGAAGAAATAAACTAGAGAACTTCGTGATAACTGCAAGATTGAGGGGGAAAGAACAAGGGGAAGGCAGAAAAGTAAATATTTAGATAAATTGACCACATGGTATGGTCGGGACAAGAACACAGTGCTGATCCACGACTCTGGTGATCGTGTGAGATAGCGAAACATGACCGTCCATGCTTATCAGCACGTCACATGATGATGGATATGTTTCTATTGGATGGTTGGGAATTGCTAATAAAATGTACAGGAGATGAACAACCGTTATGTTTTATATGTGATGGACGAGAACTCTTCTTCTTTACAACTGTGAATGTCTGTTGACATTACCCCTTGTATCATTAATGTTCCTCATGCCGGCACGGCCGAATGAATACTTATAGATATGTATTTAGTATGTACGCTGTTTACATTAGCTTCTGGGACGCAGAGGCGTTTCCAAGGCACCAGGGCTGAGTTCTATACTGGCCAAGACCTCTTGACGCGTCCTCGCCCGAGCGTCCTGGGCAACAGGTCCCTTTGGGGTCCTGGCTAAAGTCAGTAGCATCGTTGATTCCTCCGAAGTCGGAGAGTGTCTGCCTGCACGGCGCGGAACCACCAGTCTGCACACCAATAAGCCAGACATGGGACAACGGATACTCACGAAAACCTCAGGTCCTGTATGACATCACACTGATGTTGGACAACAGGATGCCTTCATCCGACAGGACTTCGCGCTGGAGTTCACAGCCAGCGAACACAAGCAAGCATATTAGTTTCTGGATTGTGGAGATCTCCCACTGAGAAATATGTATTTAGTATGTGGATATTAGTTGCAGCCGGCTCTGTGGCGAAGGGTGTTACCCGCGTTTGAAATACAGCTGCGCGCGATTTGGCAGCAGACCACGGTGCGTTGGTTTTTTTACGAAGTGGTATGGGTGCCGTCGTTCAGAAAACAATGGCAAACTGCTGAATGTAAACTTGCCAAATGCCTGTGTTGACCGCAACGTCCTGTAAAGGATATGCAATTAACTTTTTAACATTAGCAGCTAGCTTGTGGTAGGTTTTGAAACGTTCCATAGGCTCATCTGGAGCGACTGTATTACTAACTTATTGTCTACACACTGAAAAACGCCACTCGTAAGAACGCAATGCATAACAGAGCAGCAATGTCTTATAAAGAGTATATTCTTGTTCTTACTTACATGATAACCACCATAAATTTAAACTGAACGCAAATCTATTCTTGTTCTTACATCAGCACCATAATTTCAAGCTGAACGCATACGATTGTTATAATTCTAAAATAGCACAACTCATTGGCACCTTGCCGTCTTGACAGACGATAGTTTGTGCTTTAAAAAGGCATAATAACTTTTAACTATGGCGGTAGCGAGTGTGACTGATAAGGCCAATTTGCGCTGTAAATGTCCGTTCACAGTGGGTGCATGTGAATACGTGGTCATTTCCACCATCATGCACTATCTTACGTCTCAAACGCTTGGTGTGTAACTTTTCTGCAATAATTTTCTCCTTTGACTTTATTCCATTTCTGATATTTGCCCTCCATGCAACACGCTCAGCGGCGACTTGCTCCCAATGTGCATTATCAATGCCTGTATCAATCATGTCCCGCTTACACACATCTTTGTATCGTAGTAGAGGCCGACCCTGAGATCTCTTACCCATCTGTAATTCACCAAAAAAGATATCCTTTGGTATTCTACCATCATCCATCCTCCTAAGATGTCCTATCCATCTAAGTCTACGAAGACTGAGCATGGAATAAACTGTCACACAACCTGATCTTTCCAATACTTCAGTATTTGTGATTTTGTCTTGCCACTTAATACCAAGAATTCTTCGCAGACACCGCATATGAAAGCTGTTTAAGTTGTTCTCTTGGTGTGAGTAAGTTGTCCAGGTTTCACTGCCATAGAGAAGAGTACTAAGGACACAGGCTTGATAGACAAGGACTTTTGGTTTGGCAGTAAGCTTCCTGTTCTCCCAGACTCTTTTTCTTAACCTGTTCATTGTTGTTGCTGCCTTACCAATCCGGATGTTGATTTCCTGATCTAGGGATAATTTGCTATTTACCACTGATCCTAGATATGTAAAATGGTCTACTATCTCTAGTTCGGCGTCGTCAATAAAGATTGATGGTACCCCATGTGCACCTTGTGACATAATCTGTGTCTTCTTTTTGCTAATTGTTAAACCAAATTCAGAACAAGCATTGGAGAATGCAGATAGTAGACATTGCAATTCTTCCTCAGAGTGGGTCGTAACTGCAGCATCATCTGCAAAAAGCAACTCTCTGATCAGTACCCTCCTAATTTTGGTCTTAGCCTTCAATCTCTGAGCATTGTAGAGGCCACCATCTGAGCGTGAGTGAATGTATATACCACCATCCTGATCACGAAATGCATATTTCAGTAGAAGTGAAAAGTATATTCCAAAGAGGGTGGGAGCTAGTACACAACCTTGCTTAACTCCACTCTTGATTTCAAATTCTTCAGAAATTGCACCATCAAACTTGATTATACCCTTCATGCCTGTGTGGAACGATTCCACAATGGACAGAAGAGTTGGTGGGCAGCCAATCTTCTTTAGTGCCTTGAACAGACCCTCACGACTGACCAAATCAAATGCCTTTGTGAGGTCAATGAAGGCAATAAACAGTGGTTGATTCTGTTCACGGCATTTTTCTTGCATTTGTCGCAATGAGAATATCATATCAGTGGTAGACCGGTTCTGTCGAAAGCCACACTGTGATTCGGGGTAGACTTGATCTCCTAGGACTTGAAGTCTGCGCAGAACAATTCTGGCAAATACTTTTCCAACAATACACAGAAGTGAGATACCCCTATAGTTGTTGCAGTCGCTCCGATCGCCCTTGTTCTTGTACAGTGTTATGATGCTTGAATCTTTGAAATCCTGTGGGACTTGTCCTTCACGCCAGCATAGCTCTATTAGCTGGTGGATCTGTATAGTGAGTGTGTCTTGCCCACTCCTGATAACCTCTATTGGAATCCCATCCTTACCTGGAGCCTTGCCAGATGCAAGTTCATTTATAGCACACTTAACTTCTGTTATGGTGGGAAGTGTGTCCAGGTGGTCAAGAGTTGGTAGAGCCTCTATGGCGTTGAGGGCATCATCCGCTAGTTTGGTCATCTGTCCATCTGCTGTTTCTTATCAGTAATGATTTCTCCAGTCAAGGTTTTCAATGGTGCACTTCTTTTGATCACTGGACCACAGGCTTTCTTTATTCCTTCATACATGCTTCTTATGTCTCCCTTATCACTTGCGATTTGAATGGACTCACATAACTTGATCCAATAATCATTTGCACACTGCCTGGCAGCCTTTTGCACATCCTTCCTAGCTTGCCTAAGCTCACTCAGAGTGTTACGCGTTGGTCTTTCCTTGTTTCTTAAGAGAGCTTTTTTCTTCTTATCAATCAAGGACTGCAGTCTCGCTGTTGGCCGCAAACCAGTCCTGCCTCTTATGATCCACAGTGCCGTAAACCCCTACGGCAGTTTTATAAAGAGTTTCCTTAATTTGACCCCACTTTTCATTTACTGTACAATTTTCTGGTGTATCAGTGAAAGCGTCTTCAAGTTGCTGTTGAAACTGAAAGCACTTTCAGGATCATGAGTGTTAATAATATTAATCCTGAGGCTAGATTTGTGTTTAGCTGTGTAGATTCTCTTTGGTCTCAGTCTAACCCTTGCAACAACCAAAGAATGATCCGTATCACAGTCAGCACTGTGGTAACTACGAGTCAATGATATATGGTTCAGATGTTGTCTCCGTGTGATGATGAAGTCCAGCTGGTGCCAATGGCCGGATCTTGGATGTTTCCATGTGACCTTATGCATTTCTTTTGTTTAAAAAAAAGAGTTTGTGATACATAGGTCATTACTGGTGCAATGCTCCAGCAGCCTTTGCCCATTTTCATTCATGCGACCGATGTTGTATTTTCCAAGGCACACTGGCCATGAACTCGAGTCCTTGCCCACACGAGCATTGAAATCACCGAGTATATAAATGTAGTCAGATTTTGGAACTGCCTTGATCACGGAGTCTAACTTCTCATAGAACGAATCCTTCACATCATCAGAGGAATCGAGTGTCGGTGCATATGCAGTAATAATGGTGGCAAACCCACAAGAGGTTGCCAAGCGCAGGGATAATAGTCTTTCATTTCCTCCTGCTGGAATTTCAATCATTCCCAGTAGCGAATTCTTCACTGCAAAGCCCACACCGTGTTGCCTTTTTTCTGCCTGCCCTCTACCCTTCCAGAAAAAGGTGTAGTTGTTTTCCCTGAGTGACCCTTCCTCAGCGAGGCGAGTCTCCTGCAGGCCAGCAATATCAATGTTTAGACGATTGAGTTCGGCATCAATCACAGCCGTTTTTCTCACATCGTCAATATTGGTCAAGTCAGTGGAAAATCCTGGACACATGGTTCTCACGTTCCAGGTTGCAAGGCTTAGCTTGAGGTTTCTATTTTTATTTTTGTTTGTACCTGGTGCATTGGTTTTACAGCCTGCGATTCAGATTTTGTCCTAGCCCCAAGCACCCATTGAAGCAGGCAGGCTGTGGCGGATCAGCACCCAATTGGCTGGGGGCTGCCCAGCTTGAGGCGGGCGGTAGCTGATCAGTGACACCTATAGGTGTCTCCCACCGTCAGAGGCAACGCGTGGCGCCCCATGTCTACGCCAACTGACAAGGACTTATAACCCGTAACAGTTGCCTCTCGCTTTGATTCCGAGACCAGTTAAGACCAGGGATGGAGTTATTGCCTCTCCATAGCACAAAGCCTGGGCTAAAATATAGAGATCATGTGTTGCCCATGCAGCATGATCCCTCTCTCGGCCTGCCTAGTTTACTCCAGAGGAAAGGTAACACCCCTACATCTGGAACAAGACAAGCTGCAGAAGCTGCCGGATCAGCAAAGCAATGCTCTAACTGTCCGCCTGTCGGAGCTTCGATCCTAGACCAGTCGCCAACCAAGGCTTAGGGCCTGGTCTGCCCTGCCATGACATTTTGTCTTTAGCTTGCATTTCCTCGCACCAGGGTAAGGCTTGTACCCTCCCAATTGCGCTCTTCCGCCCGAAGCCGTTGGCACAATGTGGGGTGTCGGGTTTGGTAAGCGCCGCCCAGCGTTCAGCGCTAACAGAAACCAGGTAGTACCGTCTACTGTTAGCATAACTATACTAAACTATACAAAATATACTATATAAACTATACTTCTGTTATTACACGCCTCTGAAACAAAACATATACACTTTCTTACACCTTAGGTAATATTTATTCGTCCTTCCTTTTGGACTCTTTTCACGGCATATTGATCTAAAATGCCAGGTCTTATGAGTATTTTCGACTCTTCCGGCATTCATCCATCACGTTCATCCATCACGTTCGTCTATCTGGTTTATTCGTTATTCCCGTTCCGTGAATCCGTCACGTTCATCCACCACGTTCATCCATCACGTTCATATATAACGTTCATCCATCACATTCATCCATCACGTTCATATATAACGTTCATCCATCACATTCATCCATCACGTTCATATATAATGTTCATCCATCACATTCATCCATCACGTTCATATATAATGTTCATCTATCACATTCATCCATCATCTTCGCCCATCACCTTCACCCATCACGTCCATCCATCATATTTATCCATCACGTTCATCGATCATGTTCATCCAATACTTTCATCCATCACGTTCATCCATCAATTTTCGCCCATTTATAAACAACGTGTGTAAGGAACATAACATGAAACTTAGTATCAGTAAAACATGGGTAATAATCATAATCAAAGAAGAAGAAGAAAACAAAGATGTATCTAAAATAATACCCCCTGAAATAAGTAAAGATCTTCAAGTACCTAGGAAGAATAATATCATCACACAGCAAATCAGAAGTCAAGATCGAAAATATATGCACCAATATTAAAGAACACGTATCAGTTGATACTAAAAGAGAACTCTACAACATAATCTTTCTGCCAACTCTATGCTACAAATGTCAAAACTGGACAATGACAGAAAACTAGCAAAGACAAATTACACCAAAGGAAATGAAATTCCTGAGAAGAATACACAACGTATCAAGATGAGAGAAAATAAGAAATTATGAAATCAGGACTAAAATGGAGGTATTAACAGGTTACCAACTGATAGAATACCACAACAAGCAATAATATACAGATTAATTGGAACCAGAAGAAGAGGCCGCCATGTAACCGATAGACAGAGGGAATAGCAGAATCCATGCGAATCTCGATAAATGAAGCCCATAAACGGGCAGTCTCCCGCTGTTTATACTTGTGACAAGACCGCCGGGGCTTGGACTGGTTTGTCACGATAGTTACTATCCCCTGCCTTTGCTCCAACCACCTCAATAGCACTCTACATCTACCAGGCCCCACACAAGCCGGGACAGCTTAACCTTCCCTCCCTCACCTAGGGTTCCAAACCCCAAGGGGGCTCGGACCAGACACCAGTCATATCACTGCACAAAGTCATAGCTAAGAGAACAAAAATTTAATTCTGAACTACGTCAACCACAACACAGAGAAGGATGGCTGAAAGCCAGACTAGAAGAACTATGTACAAGATCAAAGACGCAGATGAGTATTCCTCATGGAGGCGGACGATAGCTCGTGCGGTTGTCCAGTCGTGGTAGCGACTCACCCAGGCTCCTCCAGTGGACTGGAACTCCAAGGTCTGCTGCCTCTCCAAAGTTCCCTCTTCAGCCAGAGAACCAAGCAAGGGCTGATCAAGCGCAGTACCACTGCCTGACTGACACTGCACTGATGAACAAGGATCCTTCCTTGCTGTCGTACTATTTCCCTCGTCACACTCTTGATGAAGTCTGGGCCGACCCTATACCATTAGCGGTCTCCCACTTGCAGAAAAAATACATGTAGCACCGTCTCAAAATACACCAGAGCCAGGTCACTCTTCTATCTCATCAGTGACCCACACACTGATATGTCACTCACACAATAAGCGGTTGCTCCACACGAACACACAATGTCACTGGTAAAGTCTATCAGGTGACTAAACACTTCACCTTAGTTCCATGTCCTTGGACAATAGATCTTCACACAGTATCATGTACCTACCCTGATCCATAGGTAGTAATCACAACCTAGCATACACTGTCAACAGTTCATCACGTTGGCATGAGGTAGCTCCCTACCTTCACAAACATTGTCAACAGTTCATAACGTTGGCATGAGGTAGCTCCCTACCTTAAACATTTCACTCTGGTGTTTCCACCCATGTTGTAATCAATGTCCTAGTTCACTGGACCACATGTTGGCTTCATAAAGGTAACCAATGTAAAAACACTATGTAAGCATCAACTGATACATGGTGTCCCATAACCCAGCCGGGCCAGAAGCATATAACACAGGTCATGGTGACCGGTAACAATGATCACTCTGCACAACTTGAAAGGTCACTCCCTTGCAATTACCAAGGTTTACACAGAGACTGAATGTCACCAGTGCTTCACTGGCTTGAATCACCAGACGTTTCAGTGTTGGATCCTCTCAGGATCGGATGACACTCGTCGGACTCTTGACGGAGGTCCTACCCTAGACCTACCGACTTATTCAGCACTCAGCTCCTTCCAACATTGATCTCGCAGACTCAGACAACCACTCCCAGTATGGCCTCAATCAACTTCTGGATAGGCACTGGAATGAGTGGGCCCATAGAGCTCATGGTGCAGCTCTTGAATCTTCTTCTGTATAGTACTAACAGATCCTGAAACACGGAGAGGTTGGTGTGAGTACTCAACTACAACAAAGACTACCAGCATCTCCACCCTGTCACCTGCCTCTCAGACATTCCTCATGTCTACCAACATGAGTATGAAATCATCACATCATAGATCTACCTAGTCACTATAATATATAGGCATAATGATGGTAGAAAAAGCAATAGCACACCTGTTCAGTCAAGTAACACTTCTGGGCTACATATAACCCCTAGCACCAGAGTCGACTGTATGACTCTGTCAAGCATCCTTCGCCTGGTGCCAGTCCAATCCGGTTTCATCTTCCATCATCAATCAACATATACACTTACTTTCCTTTCAGTGTAGGGATTACTGTATCGAGAAGGTGTCCAGCCGGACATCTCCTTCCTGACAGACTCATCAATTCATCAATCCCTTCACCCATGGACTGATGAATTACTCACATTACTAACTATATGTCCATAATGAATTATACTCCTGATAATTCATTACTATAGCATTAACTAAGGAGAACTCATGACTTGTTACACTTAAATAGCAAAATCATATCACAGCCATAGTGTCAGGTCTGAGATCCCTGCCCCAGATCCTGAGTTGCCCTTGTATTCACTGACTATCTTTCAGGTCAGTCATACCTGTGCCGGTCGAGCACAGCTGTGGTGGCCATCCACCACTACACTTTCCCACAGCTACTGTGGGTCTCGTGTACCTTGTCCCGTGACGACTTAAGTCACGTCATCCAATGTAGCAAACCTCTAGACTCCACTACCAAACTCTGGCTCCACCTTTTTGGGAGGGGTTATGCCCCTCCTATACTACTACTTCACGGCAGTACTCCAAATACTCCATGAACCGAGTCAGGGTTCCAGAAGAGTAGAATATTAGAGACAGAAACGGTTAGGTTCAAACCTCGATCTATCTAGACACCTCGGCCTCGAATTACGGAGTGCCGCATCACTCTCGATCGGGTATGTTCATTCATCGGATATGCACGATTGCATGGGGTCGGACCTATTACTGATCGGGTTGGGGGTACCGGCCTACCTTCCGCTGCCGAGACAAACGTAAGATGGAACACGCACGGTCATCCTAGCGGACGGACATGACAGCAAGCAGTAACAATAGTATCATGAATACTTCTTATCAATTGTTATCCTACCGATGCAACGCCATTCGGCTTACGCGGAATAACACTGCTATCTGCACACAGCAAATACACCACTGCTGATTTCACCTTGATTCCTCGAAAAATCACCATCACTGATAGAACAAGTACGTTACCATTCTAATGTCACGAAGCACATTACACATTTCTAATAATAAGCTATACCTTATCATTTACAGCGTCTAGCATGTTGATGTCATGACGGACAAACTGTCGCCTTGCCTGCGTAATGAATAAACCAAACCCGTAACTGCTACACACTGTAACGCACATCGTTCGGCCTATTTTATTTACACACCACTCGCGGTGGAACACGGCTTGTTCCGTCAGGTAACACATTACATTGCTGATCGATAAAGCCTACTTAAAAATGCAACCGCCAACTGTAACGGATAACTCTACGCGACAACTCAATTTTGCGATGGCAATTAATTCATTCCGGGAACTCAGCACGGCATCGCGACAACAATTAAATAATAGAATAAGTACTCAACTAACCTGTGATTGAAGAATCACAACCCTTGACTGTAGATGTCCGCACTGGCCGCGAATATTGACATCAAAATTACATCAGCCTGTTTGGCTGCGATCTGTCTACGCTGAGGTTTGGTGGGCGACTGCTCACGACAAAGTCAGTGCGCCTTCCCCTCGCCTCCACGGGCCGCGTGACTTTCATGATTCATGAAGAAAACCAGAGTCACGATAAGTTCTACCAACCCGTGCTGCATGTAGCACTCGTGAACTTAGATATCTCTACCCCGTACGCACTTGAGGGAACATTCTAGATTTTCTATAAATAACTAGAATAGCTCCGCCCCGCACTATTTTTCGATGGGGAATCCCCTATTAATTGATATTAATTCAAGGGAGACCAACGCATCGCACTCCCTTCAAAGTGATATTATGCAGAGATCTGCCGTTCTTTATCCGTTTCGTCACATAGACCCCCACTTAAGATGGTCGACCCGGTCGAACTCACTAGACAAAGATCGGTCTGAACTCTGAACCTCTACTCTATCAAGATTGGATTCCCAGGAAAAGACGTTCCATAACATTCACTTTCCCTGCGGAGATCCACCAGAATGGTATGGATGCTGAGTCACCAACCACCGCCTCAAACATACGTTATCTCCAGCGATTAGGCCCGAAACGTAACGGCCTGGTGATTGGCGTACAGGATCTGTCTACATTGGACTGTTCCGCATCCACCTGTTGCAGGCCATCGGTTACTTTACTGAAGGTTCGTTCGTCCCTTCCGACAATAGGATATTTCCTATCCCGACTAGGCATCACCTTCGTGGACTGTTCGCGGATGTCGACCGAAATGAATGGTCGCTTACTCCAGGTTCGTCTGGAGTACCCTTGCTCCTGCCTTCTCTCCCGCGAGTAAGGACAGTGAGCCTGTCGGCGTATCGAGTCACCCGACGATCCCGTCGTGCCAGTTGTGACTTCGCCTGTCCGACCTCGATTCCCAGTGTGCTTAACACCATGGGCCTCTTCCCGACGGAGCCTGTTTGCCCTATCTACGGTTGAACACTCAGGAGACCGCAGACCCTCCCCACAGGATGTACTGCGTAGGACTGAGTCTTCCTCGCCCTCGTCTGGACCCAGAACCGAATCTAGCGCGATGGTAGTCGCACTATCTTGTGGAGAAACTACCTCGGACCTCTCCAAATTCTGAAGGAGAGTACAATGGAACTTACGCAATTCCCCGCGGACCTTCACCTCATACGTGGATCGGGACATTATCCGCTCCACAGGAAAAGGGCCCTGCCATCCGAGTTCGAATTCCGCCCCCTCGATTGGGAGAAGCGCGAGAACCCTATCTCCAATCTGCAGAGATAAACCGTTTCTGGTCTTGTGCTTTGGTGCTGCCAGACAACACGTTGGGCACGACCGGATATATCTCCGCACGTCGCCTGTCATTCCAGGCCAGTGGTAGTGGCTGGAAAGACACTGGACTGTTGTCCCCACATCCTTATGTCCGGTTAAGGATAAGGTATGCACTCTATGTATCAAGCGGGATCTATAGTCAGTAGGGACTACCATCTGACCGTACTGGCTATCCCCTTGCCCGGCTCTACGATACAGCAACCGGTTTACTACATAGAACTGACCCGGAATTGGCGGGACAGAACTTTGGGACACCTCCAGTAAGTAAGGACGCAAAGTCTGGTCCCCACTTTGAGCACTGCTCACTAACCTCGCAAGAGAATGGTCTATTTCCTTACCACACTGCCTTTCTCCATCTTTAGCCCTGGCCTGCCTAGCGCTCACTAGACAATGTTCCCTGGGGTCCCCCAGGAATACATGCGGACGACCGAGGATCAAAGGGTAAATAGGATCAGGCAGCACAGCCGCCTGGATGCTACCCGTAACGTACCTGCACCGAATGTCAATCCGAGCAATCGGCAAGTCCATAGCTACGGAGCTCCTCATGGCCAGCTGAAATTCTCTTGTCTCGCCGGTGAGCTGCCCTGGGCTCACAAGGTGGGATGAGATTACAGCTTCAAACTGCAATCCTGTATCGTATAGACATTCCACCTGCTTCCCATTCACCTCTATCGTTTCGATCACAGGTGATTTCTCAGACTTTGGTTTCTCCCGACCCTTAGGTGTGGTCTCGCTAGGTCTACCTCTAGTAGAGGCGAGACACGCAAAGTGCAAGTCCGTTGGCTTCCTCTGACATTCTACAGTATTATGGGAAGGAGACTTACAGTGCTTACACCACCTCTTACTCCACTTCCGTTTTGGGGAGGCGGGAGGGCTTTGCTTATCGGGTTTCTTACCAGAGTCTTTTACCACAGGATCTGCTACATTGGATGATTCTTTGGGACCTTTGGTCTTGGGCTTCTGATCAAGCCCCTTCTGCCTTTTCTGTGAATCAGTCTGACTGGAATCCCCAGTCTCACCATAGACTTCTACATACCTTTCAGCTAACTTATTTACTATGTCTAGCCTTTCCGCCCCATTTTCCCCTAAGAAATTCCTTAAAGGCTTGGACATCTGCATTTTCATTTGATCCACCACCATCAACTCTCTCAGACTCTCATAATCCTCTTTGAAATTGGCCAACGCCATCCACTTCAACAGGTATGAGTTCAACCTCACACTATAGGCCGAGAACATCTCACCTGGTTCTCTCTTGGAAGTTCTGAACCTCCGCCTGTAAGCATGGGCTGTCATTTCGAATCTTTTCAAAAGAGCCGATTTCAGGGTTGGATAATCATTTTCCATCCCTGGGGGAAGACGCGCATACACTTCGTACGCGGTGCCACGGAGTCCTTGTGAAAGCTTAAGATTCCAACGCTCAGGCTCTAAACCCATAGCTTTACACATTGCCTCGAACTTCTCTAAGAATTGATCTATCTTCTCTTGGTCCGGTTCAAATGGTGGAAACGGCCATTTCATAGCATGGTAAGCTGGTCTGCTGGCTACTGATGAGCTAGGTAAAGCTACTCCACCTACTGCTCCCTCAGACTCACCAACCGATTTAGCCTCTACCTCAAGTTGCTTCATACGGAACTCATGTTCCATTTCCAACTTCCTAGCATCTACTTTCTTAGACTCTAGGTCGGCTGCCAGTTTTTGTGCCTGTTGGTCTGCCACCAACTTTTGCTCTTCAAGTGCTACCTTTCGAGCTTCCAGCTCAATTTCTGACTTTCTTCTCTCCCTCTCTTCTGCTCTGAAGTCTCTCTCTACTTCCAGTACATAGGCTTTGAACTCCTCACCTTCCAATCCCATCTCAGTTGCAGATGCCCGCACCTTAGCTAAATCTAAAGTACGAGTAGCCATGCTTAGTGTAACTTAGTATCAGTATAGATATGCAATACCCAATCACAATGCTAACTGTACTATAACCAACACTGTAACTATGTATCTATACTAACTTAACTAAATGTCTGTCCACGTCGAAGAGAAAGGTTTCAGTAGCCCTACTCGTCAAGTAGATAATAGGTATAGGACAGATGACACTATAACCTATTCCTACGAGATGTCAGAACAAAGAGAAGATCCCGGACGGGCCCCCACTCTATCTTGTGACAAGACCGCCGGGGCTTGGACTGGTTTGTCACGATAGTTACTATCCCCTGCCTTTGCTCCAACCACCTCAATAGCACTCTACATCTACCAGGCCCCACACAAGCCGGGACAGCTTAACCTTCCCTCCCTCACCTAGGGTTCCAAACCCCAAGGGGGCTCGGACCAGACACCAGTCATATCACTGCACAAAGTCATAGCTAAGAGAACAAAAATTTAATTCTGAACTACGTCAACCACAACACAGAGAAGGATGGCTGAAAGCCAGACTAGAAGAACTATGTACAAGATCAAAGACGCAGATGAGTATTCCTCATGGAGGCGGACGATAGCTCGTGCGGTTGTCCAGTCGTGGTAGCGACTCACCCAGGCTCCTCCAGTGGACTGGAACTCCAAGGTCTGCTGCCTCTCCAAAGTTCCCTCTTCAGCCAGAGAACCAAGCAAGGGCTGATCAAGCGCAGTACCACTGCCTGACTGACACTGCACTGATGAACAAGGATCCTTCCTTGCTGTCGTACTATTTCCCTCGTCACACTCTTGATGAAGTCTGGGCCGACCCTATACCATTAGCGGTCTCCCACTTGCAGAAAAAATACATGTAGCACCGTCTCAAAATACACCAGAGCCAGGTCACTCTTCTATCTCATCAGTGACCCACACACTGATATGTCACTCACACAATAAGCGGTTGCTCCACACGAACACACAATGTCACTGGTAAAGTCTATCAGGTGACTAAACACTTCACCTTAGTTCCATGTCCTTGGACAATAGATCTTCACACAGTATCATGTACCTACCCTGATCCATAGGTAGTAATCACAACCTAGCATACACTGTCAACAGTTCATCACGTTGGCATGAGGTAGCTCCCTACCTTCACAAACATTGTCAACAGTTCATAACGTTGGCATGAGGTAGCTCCCTACCTTAAACATTTCACTCTGGTGTTTCCACCCATGTTGTAATCAATGTCCTAGTTCACTGGACCACATGTTGGCTTCATAAAGGTAACCAATGTAAAAACACTATGTAAGCATCAACTGATACATGGTGTCCCATAACCCAGCCGGGCCAGAAGCATATAACACAGGTCATGGTGACCGGTAACAATGATCACTCTGCACAACTTGAAAGGTCACTCCCTTGCAATTACCAAGGTTTACACAGAGACTGAATGTCACCAGTGCTTCACTGGCTTGAATCACCAGACGTTTCAGTGTTGGATCCTCTCAGGATCGGATGACACTCGTCGGACTCTTGACGGAGGTCCTACCCTAGACCTACCGACTTATTCAGCACTCAGCTCCTTCCAACATTGATCTCGCAGACTCAGACAACCACTCCCAGTATGGCCTCAATCAACTTCTGGATAGGCACTGGAATGAGTGGGCCCATAGAGCTCATGGTGCAGCTCTTGAATCTTCTTCTGTATAGTACTAACAGATCCTGAAACACGGAGAGGTTGGTGTGAGTACTCAACTACAACAAAGACTACCAGCATCTCCACCCTGTCACCTGCCTCTCAGACATTCCTCATGTCTACCAACATGAGTATGAAATCATCACATCATAGATCTACCTAGTCACTATAATATATAGGCATAATGATGGTAGAAAAAGCAATAGCACACCTGTTCAGTCAAGTAACACTTCTGGGCTACATATAACCCCTAGCACCAGAGTCGACTGTATGACTCTGTCAAGCATCCTTCGCCTGGTGCCAGTCCAATCCGGTTTCATCTTCCATCATCAATCAACATATACACTTACTTTCCTTTCAGTGTAGGGATTACTGTATCGAGAAGGTGTCCAGCCGGACATCTCCTTCCTGACAGACTCATCAATTCATCAATCCCTTCACCCATGGACTGATGAATTACTCACATTACTAACTATATGTCCATAATGAATTATACTCCTGATAATTCATTACTATAGCATTAACTAAGGAGAACTCATGACTTGTTACACTTAAATAGCAAAATCATATCACAGCCATAGTGTCAGGTCTGAGATCCCTGCCCCAGATCCTGAGTTGCCCTTGTATTCACTGACTATCTTTCAGGTCAGTCATACCTGTGCCGGTCGAGCACAGCTGTGGTGGCCATCCACCACTACACTTTCCCACAGCTACTGTGGGTCTCGTGTACCTTGTCCCGTGACGACTTAAGTCACGTCATCCAATGTAGCAAACCTCTAGACTCCACTACCAAACTCTGGCTCCACCTTTTTGGGAGGGGTTATGCCCCTCCTATACTACTACTTCACGGCAGTACTCCAAATACTCCATGAACCGAGTCAGGGTTCCAGAAGAGTAGAATATTAGAGACAGAAACGGTTAGGTTCAAACCTCGATCTATCTAGACACCTCGGCCTCGAATTACGGAGTGCCGCATCACTCTCGATCGGGTATGTTCATTCATCGGATATGCACGATTGCATGGGGTCGGACCTATTACTGATCGGGTTGGGGGTACCGGCCTACCTTCCGCTGCCGAGACAAACGTAAGATGGAACACGCACGGTCATCCTAGCGGACGGACATGACAGCAAGCAGTAACAATAGTATCATGAATACTTCTTATCAATTGTTATCCTACCGATGCAACGCCATTCGGCTTACGCGGAATAACACTGCTATCTGCACACAGCAAATACACCACTGCTGATTTCACCTTGATTCCTCGAAAAATCACCATCACTGATAGAACAAGTACGTTACCATTCTAATGTCACGAAGCACATTACACATTTCTAATAATAAGCTATACCTTATCATTTACAGCGTCTAGCATGTTGATGTCATGACGGACAAACTGTCGCCTTGCCTGCGTAATGAATAAACCAAACCCGTAACTGCTACACACTGTAACGCACATCGTTCGGCCTATTTTATTTACACACCACTCGCGGTGGAACACGGCTTGTTCCGTCAGGTAACACATTACATTGCTGATCGATAAAGCCTACTTAAAAATGCAACCGCCAACTGTAACGGATAACTCTACGCGACAACTCAATTTTGCGATGGCAATTAATTCATTCCGGGAACTCAGCACGGCATCGCGACAACAATTAAATAATAGAATAAGTACTCAACTAACCTGTGATTGAAGAATCACAACCCTTGACTGTAGATGTCCGCACTGGCCGCGAATATTGACATCAAAATTACATCAGCCTGTTTGGCTGCGATCTGTCTACGCTGAGGTTTGGTGGGCGACTGCTCACGACAAAGTCAGTGCGCCTTCCCCTCGCCTCCACGGGCCGCGTGACTTTCATGATTCATGAAGAAAACCAGAGTCACGATAAGTTCTACCAACCCGTGCTGCATGTAGCACTCGTGAACTTAGATATCTCTACCCCGTACGCACTTGAGGGAACATTCTAGATTTTCTATAAATAACTAGAATAGCTCCGCCCCGCACTATTTTTCGATGGGGAATCCCCTATTAATTGATATTAATTCAAGGGAGACCAACGCATCGCACTCCCTTCAAAGGGATATTATGCAGAGATCTGCCGTTCTTTATCCGTTTCGTCACAATACTTCACCTCGACACCGCAAGGTACAAGATGAGATTATGTTGATGGGATGGTAGAAAGAGAAAGACAAACAAGAAGTAAGGTATCCCGTGGTTGGGTAAGAATTATTATGCATATGTAACATAATGTGTTGCTCTAGTTCTGTGCCATTTTTCATCTGTCCTCAGTTGACAGTGACCGTTGAACTTCACCCTGATCTGAAGGTCGTACCCTCTACCCCACCTCTTGGAGTGTCACTTCCGCCACACAAGTGCGTTCCACTTCCGAGGTCACCGAAAGCCGGGGTCAAGATCTGCACGCACCCGCTGCAGAATGACCGGGCCATCAGTAAAGCTTTAATGGTTGGTAAAGGGCCGAACCATTCAGGGGTGGGGGGGAGAGAGAGAGAGAGAGAGAGAGAGAGAGAGAGAGAGAGAGAGAGAGAGAGAGAGAGAGAGAGAGAGAGAGAGAAGGCAAGGAATGAATCACCCAAAATAATAAAAAAAAAAAAAACGAGAAGTAGATTGTGAGCTTTACTAGAACACAAATACAAGAAACAAAATGTAAAATGGACGTTACGGCTAAAGCCTTCGTCAGTAAAGAACGAACAAACACAAACAAGCACACAACTACGCGAAAAACACTGCATGAAAATACAAAGGTTACTTATCTGAATCCCTGTTTGGTTGAATAGTCAAGCGCTTAACGCGTGTGATGTGGATGAAATGAACCGGATGTGTGGTTCAAGCGGGTCAATTGACTAAAGGTCAATAATGCAAGAAGCCCAGGGATTGGCTTAGTGTCATAACACTCCTTGGGGTGAGGGGAACCTGCTATCACACTTTAACAACGGGATGTCTTTAGCCCTGGGACATAGGTGGCCTCAGTCCACAAAACCCCTTCAGCCCTTAGATCACTATCTCCCTCACTCTCAACCAAGGGACGTTACCCCTTTCAAACCTCGTCCTGAACTCATGACACAACTCTGGTATCTAACTATGATAACAATAAGGTGTATTATACAAGATGAATGAGGATGATGATGATAACTCCAAGATAGGCCTCGCAGTATCTATGAGAGATAAGTCGTGGCAAAGATTCGAGCAGCCTCACGAATGTGGTGTCATCACAGTCAGGAACTCTAGTATCACACTATGTGGTAAGTCGGACACGCTCATCGAATATATCATGCCTCCGGCCAGGTATCGGCTTCTCCCCTTGGACAGGATAGCTGGCGTGTCGAATCCCTAGGACTTGAGACCTCTGGTTGATGACGTCACTTCAGTCTGAACCACACTAGGGTAGGCACACTTACTGTCTCTCGTGTGGCGATGAAACTGAGACACTTCAATGGGCAAAGTCCAAAAGTATCTAGAGCACTGCTAGTCTAGCGAGAGGTGGATCTCTCACTCAATGGTATTGCAGTCACAAATGTCCATGCGACCAGCATCGGTCAGTAGACCAGTAGCACGGGTATCACGGCACAGGTACATCTCTCGCTGAAGAGTGGCACTGTAGAAAAGTCAAAAGCAGATAACAGTTCTTTTCTAATATCAATAGCCACCGGGAACCAGGCACTTGGTAGCGAAGACATCATAGCTAGCTGGCAGGATGGTATTCATTCAAGGTCACAGCTGGGACAATAACAACATCGAGATACTTGTCCAGGTGATATCAAGAACAAGTCAATAAGTTGCTGTCAGGCAA
The DNA here is from genome assembly GCA_963921405.1 of Cepaea hortensis. Lineage (NCBI taxonomy): Eukaryota > Metazoa > Mollusca > Gastropoda > Stylommatophora > Helicidae > Cepaea > Cepaea hortensis. Next base: position 8,726,414 of record OY992889.1, on the reverse strand, counting down.
ACAATCTGGTATATCTGACGTGGAGTGGGCGGTGAGTTAGCTGGGCCCCATACTGAGATGAAACTCTCGGTTGTAGATACCTCTTGCTGTGGTAGTGGGCTCACAGGTTGCTAACACCGGTACTCGCTCTAGCCCATAGCACTGGACTCGTCCCCCAGATCTTCGCCCTGCTCTCATCAAGGTTGAACCTGTGGAGGATATCACTCAGTGAGAGCAATATGAATCAGACTTACCAACAACGGATACAATTAGCTCCCGTGTACTCAGACAGGTGGACCTTTCCCATAAGGGCCTCACTCCATCATTGGCTGCTCGCAGAAGTTGAGGACAAATAGGCCTATGACCAAAGCGGCAGGTGTTCCCCAGTAGCCTCTTTCCCAGATGAACGGAGGCCTGGGCCAAGGTAGATGTCTGAGAATTGATCCTATGCTGAAAAACTACTATATAGCATATATGATTAGTGAGTTAGTGGTACTCATAGACAGAAGGGACCTAAAGGAGGGCATATGGCAGTAGTCTCATCCCGTTCCTGTTATACGCCAGTTCTGATGTCGTACCGTGCCATAGGTACAATCCCCTAAATCTAATCAAATATACAGGGTGATCCCCCTGTAGCAGAATCCACACCCCGTTCCCCCTCCCTGGTCCTAGGTTGGGGCATTTAGAACGGTGTCATTTTCAATATGAACAATTCTGTCGCAGCGGTCACTTTCCCCATTGTCCCCCTCTCAGGAAGCCACTATATATTAAGCTGGTCTTCCGTCGAGATAAATTACAAGACAGATGTGGGGAAAGTTAAGAAGAAAGCCACTGGTCGCCCCACCACGTGACACGAAGTTCGCCTCCCGATACAACCTTGAAACGACCTCGGAGGTTTCGGTCGCACTCGCCCGAGTTCATCGATATATCACTCGATATATCCGAAGCGACTTCTTACTCTACTTCCGGTAGCAATGCGGGTAACGGTTCGGCCACGCTGGCCATGCCGACGCTCGGCGTTATGAAGTTGGCCATGTGTGAACTCCAATTATAGGTCTCGCTTCCCTGAACCTGATTTTCTCAGTCTACTGTGGCTGTAAATACGCCGCGCGCTGTTAACCTACGAAATATCTTAGCAGTACAAGGCTAGTAAACACGCGTTTGCCACAGGCGTACATTACAGTCGTAATGCACAAGCCTACAAATGTTCACACGTGACCTCCATCCTCGCGACGGTCAGTACACGCGTCAGCGATATCTCACAATTCAAATCACCGACACCGCACTAGTTAAGAAAAAAGGTTTTACACATACCTTCACACACACAGCACGACAGTGGATATGAGAAGCGTTGTCACTACAACTGGACATGATGTCAAAGGTCTTAAACCCTCATCAAGACACGGCGTCCCGCTCTCTATCAAGTAGCACTGTGCCAAAATGTCGCCTGCCGGCCAGCAACCTTGGTTCCCAACTGAACATTTGTCCCTGGACGATCGACTGCGGCTGCGTCAGACATGCGCAGTCCGTAGTGTCGGAACCCCGGTTCCGCTTCCCAAGTTCGGGAATCTTCTTCAAGGGCGAGCAACGGCTCTGGTGGTGCTCGGTCATTTTAATGGTTCTTTCCCTTTGACCGGTACATCATCACCCGGCTGCCCGATGTCCCTACGGAAATGTCACCAGACGGAAAAATCTCGAGGCGAACCGAATGATTTCTGTGACACTTAGCCACCCGAAGGGAGGGATGGGGAGATGCCCATGTGAGCGAACGGTAAAATGGGGATTAGCGGTTGACTATAGCCGGCTCCGTGGCGAAGGTGTCACGGACGTAGTTCGCAATTTCGCATACCGCGCTCGAAACACAGCTGCGGGCTATTTAAATGCAGACCGCCCTGAGTTGCTTTGCATAAAATGGTATGAGTGTCGTCGCTCAGAAAGCAATGACAAGCCACTGAACGCAAATTTGCCAAGGAATTACATGCAGCAAAAGTAATGCTGGGCGTGATTGCAACATCCTGTAAAGGATATGCTACCATCTTTGTCTAGTAGACTATACAACTGAGGGCTGAAATAAAAAAAAAAGGGGAGGGGGGTCAGTTGTTCGAAAGTTAAATGAAACTATGTTGGACACTTAGGCCAATACCAAACCGGGACAATGAAAGATAAAGGGAGACAAAAATACAACATCATAAATGTGATTCCTGAGAAGAATACTCAATATGTCAAGAAAAGAAATAAACAGAAATGAAGAAATCAGCCTCCAAAGTGGTGGTTATAACAGCGCTAGATTTATATTAAAAGGCAGCAAGTAAAATGGTTTAGCCATGTAAGTAGATTACCAACAAACAGTATACCACAACAAGCAATGATGTACAGACCAGAGGGAAGCAGTGGAAGAGGCCGACCACGTAAACTATTGACGCAGGGGTTAACAGAGTCCATGGGAATATCGATACATGAAGCCCATAAGCGGGCACTCTCTTGCTGTTTATACTTCACCTCGACACAGCAAGGTACAAGAGGAACAAGATGAGATGATGATGAGATGGGATGGGGTGAGTTGAGATGAGATGGGATGGGGTGAGATGAGATGAGATGGGGTGAGATGATGATGAGATGGGATGGGGTGAGTTGAGATGAGATGAGATGAGGTGAGTTGAGATGAGAGGGTATGGGGTGAGATGATGATGAGATGGGATTGGATGAGATGATGATATGGGATGGGGTGAGATGATGATGAGATGAGATGGGGTGAGTTGAGATGAGATGATGATGAGATGGGATGGGATGAGTTGAGATGAGATGGGATGGTGTGAGATGAGATGAGATGGAATGGGGTGAGATTATGATGAGATGGGATGGGGTGAGTTGAGATGAGATGAGATGGGGTGAGATGAGATGAGATGAGATGGGGTGAGATGAGATGAGATGAGATGGGGTGAGATGAGATGAGATGAGATGGGGTGAGATGAGATGAGATGGGGTGAGATGAGATGAGATGGGGTGAGATGATAATGAGCTGTGATGGGGTGAGTTAAGATGAGATGAGATGGGGTGAGACGATGATGAGATGAGATGAGATGATGATGAGATGGGATGGGGGGGGGGAGTTGAGATGAGATGAGTAAAGTAAAGTTGCCTTTTACACTCTTAAGGTGCATTGCCGGTGCTGTGGAAAAGGGGTTACGAACGCAATTCGTAATCCCGCATACCGCGTTCGAAACACAGCTGTGGGCGATTTGGCAGCAGACCGCCTTGTGTTGGTTTCCATACAATGGTATGAGTGCTGATCGTTAAGTATTGCATGTCTTTTATTCACAGAAGGAAGGGCTGTGAATTGCTTTAATTAACAAATTAATTTCACGAACTTTTAACCAGGCAAACAGACTTTGGGAGTCGGAGCTAGTTCTACAGATGCACAAGGCTTTACAGGTATGTGTATCTGCTTCTTCTTCCTTCTTCTTCTTTTGCCCTGCGGACTCTTGTGGGGTATAGACCCACAACCACACAAGTCAAGCCTTCTGTAGACCTGTTTATGGTTGTTTGGTGGTTCGCTTATTTTCTTCTAGAGTGTACGAGAAGTAGTCATGGATCAACTCTCCTTTGTCCCCGTGTGTAAGTGCTTGTCAGAGACCCCAGAATACGACCCCGGCAAGACTAGAGGGTGTCATGGTAAGGGGCCTTGCGTGGATCGTTGACCTGGAACGATACATGGCACGTGATACCCGTAGACCTGACTTTCACTGGGAGAAGGCTTAACGGTTTCCTTTCATCGGCTACTAACCTGACCTAATGGGCAAAGACCGACGAAGCAGCGATCCCACTCTGTCGAGAGAAGCAAACTCTTGAACAGCATGTAAGATATCCATCAGACGATGCAGATTCACATGAAACCAAGACCGGCAGCTCACCGAGTTGGTAACCAAAGTGGATGCAGCAAGACTTCATACAAACAAGAAATCCAAACCTAGGGCCCAGCCGATGTACTTCCCCAAGCTGGACAGAGAGCATAGGGTAAAGTTAACTAGCCTGTGAATTTGCCATCTATCTTTGATATCGCAAGGATAAGAAGTTGGCGATAGACCTAAAAAACCATTTAAGGTTTAAAAAAATGTAAAGTAGCGAACCCTTTTCTACACTTTGAGGTGTATGCGTATGTGTGGCTAGCTCACTATTGTCGTAAACCAACCGGCGCTCAGTGGGACACATTGTCGACAGCACTGCGATGGCCTATACTTCCCTGCCCAGTCCCTGGTGCCATCTCGTATGTCCACCTGGAACTATAGTCAATTAAAATGATTCATCTCGATTCGATTTAGAACACGTGACTTCCAGGCTGGCGGGCAAACACGCTAGCCACAACATCACCACGGCCCAGGGAAAGTCGCTTAAAAGTCGACAGAGTAGATTTCATTGCATCGGGTTTTTATCCCATATGGATCAGTCTCTTTCCGCAGTGAACTGCCGAAAGCGTCGCACAAAGCACGAACTCCGTAGCTCCCGCGACGATCCCCTAGAGTCTCCGAGAAAATTGTGAACCAAATGATGATGTTCGGAAACGAACCCACGACCTTCGGAGCGTGAAATAGGCGGCTTGACTATTTTGCCAAGGAGAACTTCGGCAGAACTATGAAAATAAGACAACAGATACAAAGGAGTCATGCCCGACGCGGGCCGGATCTCAAAGGGTAAAGCAGATACAGAGGCCGAAACAAACGTAGAATGGGGACTGCTTCTGGCGATCAGAAATTAAGTATTGTGCTTGCTCCACTATGGATTATATACAATACGGTTCACTGAATTTCTTACTTGTATTTTTCAGGCATTGTTTGTTGTAGTTTCCTTGTTGTGTATCTTGCAGTTTCTTTATTTTCTTTTTCTTTGTCTTTTTTCTAAATATTCTTATTTAGTTTCTTATAGTATCCTTAATCTTCTTCTTGTACAGGGTGTTTGTAAAGTCTCACTACACTTTGCATGTAGAACAAATTTGATGATGACATCAAAACAATGTGCTATATATATATTCATTAAATTATATTCAATAGTTACTGCTATGGTCTAATGCTGTTTTGGGGTAGCTGGAAAATACCAGTGAAGTAATCATTATAACTTAATGTTTGGCATATCCTTTACAGGACATCGCTATCAACATCAGCATCTTTCAGCTGTATGTTGATTTCTTGGCAAGATTACGCTCAGTAGTTTGCCATCGCTTTCTGAGCGGCCGGCTCAGTTATCCCGCAAGTCACCAGCGGGGGTCGAACCGCTCCCAGTTCTCGCCCGCTACGAGACTCTGCGTGATAAACGGGATTACGGAGAGAAAGTGTTGTAACCCCACAGCCAGAGAGACCGGCATCATTATAACAGATGTTGAAAATGTCCACCACGGGTTTCAAGACATGACTGAACACGTCTCTTCATATTGCCAAACACCTTCTGCAACGTGTCTGTTGTTATTTTTTGAATGGTTTTTATGATTGCTTCTTTCAGGTCCTCAGTTGTATGTACATTATTTTTGTAAACATTTCGTTTAAAGACACCCCATAGAATTACTCCTGCAGATGACAGTCATTCGCTGCATATTGCTTTACGATGAACAGTGGAGAACATTTTTGAAGACGTCATTAAATTTGCTCTACATACAAAGTATAGTGAGACTTTACAGAAGACCTTATTTACTTAGTGCTTTTTGCTTCTTGCAAAGTCTTTATTTAATGTCTTATTTCTATTAGTCTATAATTCTCCCTTCTTGTATTTTCTTTACCTTGTTTGTTGTATTTTCATTCCTATATCCTCATGATTTTGATTTTTTTTTCTTCAAGATTTTATACCTGGTATATTCCTGATCTTACTTTTTCATGGACAGAAAAACGAATGAGACATTTCTACATAAAACAAATGAACGTAATACTGAAAATTAGACCTCATCAGTCACGATTTTCGGGTAAATTATGAGGAGAAATAAACACAAAATCTTCATGACAACTGGCAAGATTGATGTCACGGGAGAAAGGGGAAGGTAAAGAGGGAAACACCAGATGCCTCGGACATATGACATAACCGAGACGGACACAGAGCTGATCCAAGACTCGTATTCGTGTGAGATGGTGAAATGCCACCGACCACGCTTATCGGCATGGCACATCATGATGATGAGCGACAACAGGGATGTTGGATGAGATAGAAGACAGGAGAAAAAGCTGAGAGAAGACCTTCAGTAGCTGGAGACCGTCACTTGGAGGAGGATCAGTACTGGAAATGATTGACACTCGCGAGTACGGAGGCTGCGGAGAAGCGTAATTACAAATATCACGTAAAAGGAACTTTTAAAACATTTCTGGTATTTTTGTACTTTAATTATTCATTTCTCTTGATCCTTTTCTTTCGTAGTTTCCTGAAATTATATTTTTTTGCCCCTCCAAGAGATCTTAATTGTTATATTTTTCTTTCTGTCCTCTTTGGTTCTTGTATTTTCTTGATTTTTTTTTCTCTCTTATTTTCCCGATTCATTTTTGTGACATTATCTCTGGCATTTTCCAGATATTATTTCTTTTATTTATTCGGACATATTTCTTATGTTTTCTGCTAGTATATATTGTATTTTCCCGATCGTATATTTTCTACTTGTCTTATATTCTCCTGATTGTACAACTTCTATTTTCCTGATCGTATATCTTCTTTTTTTTTCAGATGATATAACTTCTATTATCCTGATCTTATATCTTCTATTTTTTTTTCAGACATTGTATCTTCTATTTTCATGATCGTATATCTTTCTTTTGAATGATCGTATGTTTTATAATTCTCCTCTCTTCTAAAATCCGGCTGGCATATTTTCTACCCCCCCCCCCCTTTCTGATAGCGTATCTTCTATTTTACGATTGTATATCTTCTGTTTTACGATTATATATCTTCTGTTTTCCCGATAGGATATCTTTTATTTTTTTCTTACCATATATCTAATAATTTCTGATAGTATCGCTAATTTGTTTTTCACTGTTCGATTATCTTTTATTTTCCCGATGGCATATCCTTTTTCCTCCGATCGCATATCTTCTTTTCTTTCCGATCGCATATCATCTATTTTCTTCTATCGTATATCTTTTATTTTCCTTATCTTATTTCTTCTATTTTCCTGATCGTATATATTTTTTTTCCATACCGTATTTCTTCTACTTCTTCTTCTTCTTTTTGTTTTTTAAATGATAGCTAGCATATCTCCTATTTTTCTTATTGTATTTCTTCTATTCTTCTGAAAGTATATGTTCTATTTTTTTCTTAATGTATTTATTTTTCTATTTTCAGGATCATACATTTTCAATTTTTTCGATCATATATTTTCTATTTTCCTTATTGATTATCTTCTATTGTTCCAATCGTATATCTTCTATTTTCTTTATAGATTTCTTTTCATCCCTGATCGTGTAGCTTCTATGTTTTTTGAAATGGAGTATATATCTTTCACTGTCCTTATTACATATCTTATATTTTCCCGATCTATATCTGTTCTTTTCCCGCCCAATGGTGTAGCTTCTTTCTTCCGTGAATCGTTTATCTTCTATTCTTTCAAATCGTATATCTTCCATTTTTCCGACTGTATATATTCTATTTTCGTGATTATTCTTCAACAAGTGAATCGGTACAATTATCTTGGAACAGTCATAACATCTGATGGGAGATGCCTTAAGAGATTAGAACAAGAATCGCCATGGCGAAAGTAGCCTTTAGCAAGATGAAAAACATTCTGACCAATAAAAAGATGTCAATTGAAACGAGAAAAAGAGTGTTGAGGGGATACATAGAGCCTGTTCTTTTGTATGGATGTGAAACTTGGACAATGAGCAGTCAAGCATCTGATGGCTGCAGAAATGTGGTTTCTGAGGAAAATGCAAAGAATACCATGGACAGACAGAAAAACCAATGACCAAGTACTACAGGAGACAAATGAACATCGTAAACTGATTAGAGAAATTAGACGTAGACAGTCAAAATTTTTTGGACATGTTATGAGAAGAAATGGATTGGAGAACTTAGTGACAACTGGCAAAATCGAAGGGAACAGACCAAGAGGAAGACCGAGAGGAAAATACCTGGATGGCTTGGCCACGTGGCATGGACGAGACAGGAACACTGAGCTGATCCACGACACTGGTGATCGAGTGAAATGGCGAGTCATGACCGCCCACGCTTTCCGGCATAGCACATGATTGATTGATTGATTGATTGTACAACTTATATTTTCCCCAGCGTATATCTCGTATATTTCCGATCGTATATCTTATATTTTCCCGACCATATTCCCTATATTTCCCACACGTATTTTCTAAATTTCCCAACAGCGTGATAGTCGGATGACACTACTGGACATCGGCTGCAACATAGGTGTGTACACAATTTGGGCGGCGGCGCTGGGGAACCGTGTGGTGGCCCTGGACATGATCGCCAGCAACCTCCATCTGCTACAGATGTCCTTGTACCTCAACCGCCTCAGTAAAAAGGTCACGCTTATCAACAATGCAGTTTACCGGGATCACAGAACACTGGAAACTTTGTTTTTTGTGTAAGAGCAGTGTTGTTTTGGTAAATCTTTATTGCTTTTTGTATTCACCTTTGCTTGAAATAACGAAGACTGTATTATGGAAACGTTTTCTGTCGGAATTGACTGATTCAGTGCCGAAGGATAATATATCGCAACATTTGGCCTCCCGTTTGGACAGAGGGACGATATATGGCCATGCTAGGGTAACAGTTTTATTTGTTTTGTTTCGTTGCATCTTGCACAATTTCAATGCTTAGTCAACGGAACTTTATATTATAATACTTGTTTATTTGACTGTATGTTATGTTTGGCCAACAACTACTTTCTGTCTGGCACTGAATCAATTCATTGGTGCATTGTTTACTTTCTGACAGATTTATCTCTATTCGTGCCATTTTTGTTTATGTCGCATATCCCTTACAAGACGTTGCAGTCCACACCAGCATTTTTCAGCCGTTGTTGATGTACTAGGAAAGATTACGCTCAGTAGTTTGCCATTGATTTCTGAGCTATCGATTTTTGATATCGTCGAGTTCCTGTTTCAAGATGGCGACGGACGGTCGTGTTGTTTTGTGTTCGTTAACTTTTTCGCGAAGGGGATGGATTTATTCATCTCTTGCGTGTAATTGGTGTGCCAGGATGTAAAACCAGGAGTTTCTACTCAAGATCTGCGCGGGTGCTACGGAGTTCGCGCATCGAGCGAAGCCATCCTTGAGTTAATTTTCAGCAGCGTGTGTGGTGTTCTCAGTCTGTGTTTACGTTTTTTTCAACATGGCGGAACAACGTGTTTTCTTCGTGCGGTCAGCAGTCAACATAACGAAGCGGCGTGGTAGCCGCGCAGGGAAAAAGAAGCAAGGTAAGCGTGGAGGTTTGAGGCGTTTTAGACTCAAGTGTCACCGACTAGGACTCAGGAATATTCGTATTCTATATTGGAACTGTGCCAGTGTAAAACAACGGGGCTCTATTTTAGAAACCCTAGTTTACAGGAACGACATTGTAGCACTCCAGGAGACGAGACTGGGCTACCAGCTACTCCAAATTGCCGGCTTCAAATGTTTCTACAACAGACGACATCTGGGAATGGCGATTCTCGTTCGCGACAGCATGGTGGCGTCAGAGCTAGACATGTCCAGTTGGGACAGTGACGATATACAAATACAGGCGTTGAGAGTTCATTCCAGTATACCATTCGTGGTGGTTAATGTTTATGCCCGCAATGCCAGTGTGGACGCCCAGAAGTGGCAGTGCTTAAGTGGCATATTAGGCCACGAGAGAAATGTTATTTTCTGTGGTGACTTCAACGCTAAAGGCAGATCATGGGGAAACACTTCCTCCAATACACAGGGGGAGGAGCTCGAGACTGCACTGGAAACCATCGACCTGGTTTGTATCAACAGTGGCTGTGTCACCAGGACAGCAAGCCGTCCGGGCGATGAGGACAGTGCTATTGATCTGGCGCTAGTTTCACCTTCACTCACTACAGTGTGTAGATGGGGTGTCCTAGGACACCATGGCAGCGACCACCACCCGTGCAGCATACTGGTGGAGAAAGGCAGAACCAGGCAGCACAGGCTGAAGGTAAAGACGTTCCAGTATGACAGTACAGGGCAAGATGTAGTGAGTAAAATAAGACGTGACAAGCGCAAAACGTTTCAGGGCAGGAAAAAAAGCTGGGAGCAGCCACCGTGGTGGAGTTTCGAGGTGGAGAAGGCTTGGGTGGATAAGCGTAGTGCTGTAAGGAGATGGCAAAATGCCAAGAAGAACAGAGCTGGTCATCCTAGTCCCTGCTTGCACTTAGAAAGAGAGATGCACACAAAAGTAAGCTACTTAAAAAAAAAACTGGTCAAGGTTGTTAAAAGCGAAAAATGGGCAGAGGTGTGTCAAAGAGTAAGCACAGACAAGTCACTGAAATAGTTCTGGCGACTACATAAAAACATGAGTGGTGTAGTCAAGAATAAGAGCATTTCTGACTTCCAAGGTGCTGACCTCATCTGGCAGAGGACTGACGAGGACAAGGGCAAAGCCCTCTTTGAACGCTACCTTGAGCAAAGCAACCAGACAGACATGGGAGGCCGAAATCTGGCCAAGGAGGTCACCTCAGACAGATGCAAGGCCCAGAACACTTCGGATGAAGACACAGTGACAGTGAAAGAAATCAAGGCTGTGCTTCGACGATCTAAAAACAGTGCTCCAGGTCCTGATGGCATAAGATACGACGACATAAATAGGTGTACCGACAATGAGCTAGAGAAACTAGCAGACATGTACAACAACAGTATAGGGAGTGCTAGCATCAAGGAGGGATGGTTACACAGCTATCTGATTCCCTTGCCGAAGCCTGACAAAGACCACAAAAAAATTCAGGGATATCGAATTATAACCATGCAGAATACAATAGGCAAGCTGCTGGAGAAGGTAATTACCAGGAAAATATCAAGCCAACTAGAGAGGCAAGGTGTTTTCCCACCCACCCTGGGTGGGTACCGTCCAAAGAGAGAAACCTGGACCAATGCAGCAGTCTTTGCCCAGGATGTCTATGAAGGTTTCCACTCAGGCACTGAAACCGTTGCTGCAGCGATTGATCTTGAGGACGCATACAACAGAGTACCACTGGATTTTTTAATGTTTCAGCTTCTCGAACTAAACTTAAGTCCATTCCTCCTTAGTTGGATCGCTGCAGCCCTCTTCCAACGGAAAGTAGTTTTTAGATGTGGCAGTTGGACTTCGGAACCAACAACAATATATCCTGGCCTACCACAGGGATCACCATTATCTCCGGTACTGTTCAACGCCTACACAGTGAGAATCACCAGTGAGCAGAACACTGGACCTGGCAGGGCATTGTCATATGCCGATGATGTTTTAGTGTATCGTCAGGGGAAGGATAGAGAGGAGGTTGCTGTGGAACTACAAACCGAACTCAATCGCATAAGTACTTGGTGTGATGAAGCTGGGGCAATGGTCAACCCAACAAAGGCAACAGTGACGTGGTTCTCGTTGAATAATCATATTGTCAACACTCCAACACCAACTGTAATGCTGTGTTCAGAGACGGTGGAAAGAACGCAGGCAATGAATTACCTGGGGATACGGTTTGATCGAAGCCTTGCTTATAATGTGCACATAGACCAGGTGATAACAAAGGCCAAGCGGGGTTTGGCAGCGATGCGGGTGATGGCGGCAGCAAACTGTGAGCAGCGCCATCTATGTCTTCTGTACGAGGGGTTGGTCATGTCTGTTTTGGAGTATGCAATGGCAATCCTGACTCTCAGCCATAAGCAGATAGAAAGGATGGAAAGGATACAGAATGAAGCTATGCGCATTATTCTTGGATGTACAAGAGATACAGCATGCAGGGCGATGCGCTACCTTCTTGGTTTTCCAACCATTGAAGAGAGAATACAAGGTTGCAGGGCACGCGCCTACCTCAGAATTAACGCAAACACACAACATCCACTGCATAGTGAAATTAGGAAGGTGAAGGGCAGCAGGTTAAAAAGAGTACGGTCGTGGATGGGTCAAGCCGAAGACATTCTTCAACAGGTGTGTTCACTTGAGGACTTAGAACCTGGCGAGGAGTGGGTGCAAGTGCCAACAGACTTCTGCACATCCTTTTCAGTTTGCATCCAACTAGATAGAAAATGCAGACATGAAAATCCGGCTGCTGTTGAGGCTGAAGTACAAGCGTTGATTTTCGAGAATTCGCTAGACGGTGACGCGGTCATCTACACAGATGGGTCGGTCGTCCGACATGTGAGAAGCTCATGGGCCTTTACAGCTCGGGCCGGAGGGAGAATTGTGAAGGAGGACTCTGGTGCTTTCACTGAAACCACAAGTAGCCTGCCCATGGAAGTCATGGCAGTAAGTAAAGCAATAACATGGCTCGAGACACAGACATTCACTAGGGCTAGTTTCCTTAGCGACTCAATGAACATGATCAAGAGGATAGAGGAGGGGTCGATTCGAAGAGAATGGTTGCTGCCTTTGGAGCGGTCTCGACTGGCAAAGATTAGTTTCATCTTCGTGCCAGGGCATGCGGGAGTACAAGGAAATGAGCGGGCTGACAAGCTCGCAGGTGAGGCTACTGTGGAGGGCGGACGCGCCATGGACCAGGCCGACATTCTGAATGCTCTACGAGAAGTAAGACTTTTGCGTGATGACTGTGAATCTACAACAATGGCCAGACTGCGAGAGCAGCAAATTAAAAGAGGGGTGGCCAAACAAGAACACTACGCAGGAAGCCAAAGAAGATTTATAAACCAACACAGAACTGGCGTCGTTAGCCGCTACACGTTGCGGGATTTGCTGAGGAGGGGATCCGAGCACTTATGGACTGAATGGTTCGATGTGCAATGAGGATGATCTGTCGACTAACTAACTAACTAACTAACTGATTTCTGAGCGACTGGCTCACATACCCCTAAGTTACCAACGCGGCGAGAACCGCTACCGATTCTCGCGCAAGTTACGTTACTCGCGAGAATATACGGGATTACGGAGAAAGACGTTAACCCCTAGGCCAGGGTTCGTGCCATACAATTGTGTTAATTCAATCTATATTATTACTTATTAACTCTTAATTGACGGGATAAGTTGTGATTAGAAGAATGAGAAAAACTTCATGGACAACCAAAATGAGCAGTCTGGACATGTTGGGGGAAGGTTAAGTCACAAAGACAACTTATCACAAACATCAGAAAGAGGCAGTCTTCAATTGCTTGCCACACAATCAGAAGATAAAGACTGGAGCATGATGTACCAACCGGAAAGGTCATCACTCATCACGGCCAGCCGACAAGTTTCTCTCATCACTCATCACGGCCAGCCGACAAGTTTCTCTCATCACTCATCACGGCCAGCCCACAAGTTTCTCTCATCACTCATCACGGCCAGCCGACAAGTTTCTCTCATCACTCATCACGGCCAGCCGACAAGTTTCTCTCATCACTCATCACGGCCAGCCCACAAGTTTCTCTCATCACTCATCACGGCCAGCCGACAAGTTTCTCTCATCACTCATCACGGCCAGCCCACAAGTTTCTCTATCTTTCGTCATGTCTTCTGTCCCATCATGCACCCTCCTGCCCCAGGTGTCTGCAATGTCCGGTGTCCATCTCCGTGCTGGTCGACCCCTGGCCGCTTCTACCAGGGACCACGCCCCCCCCCCCCCCAATCACCGGTCTCTCCCAACCACTGTGACGTCTAATATCCACCATGCCGATAAGCGTGGGCGGTCATGATTCACCATTTCACGCGATCACCATAGTCGTGTATCAGCTCAGTGTTCTTGTCTCGACCATGCCACGTGGCCAAGTCATCCAGGTATTTACTTCTCTGTCTTCCCCATGATATCTTTCCCTCGATCTTGCCAGTTGTCACCAAATTCTCTAATGTATTTCTTCTCATAACATTTCCAAAAAATCTTGACTGTCTACATCTAATTTCTCTAATCAGTGTACGACTTTTATTTGTTTCTTGAAGGACTTGTTCATTGGTTTTTCTGTCTGTCCATTGTATTCTTTGCATTCTTCTCAGAAACCACAGTTCCACAGCCATCAGACGTTGTTCAGCTTGACGACTCATTGTCCATGCTTCACATCCATACAAAAGTACAGGTTCTATGTAGCACCTCAACACTCTGTTTGTCGTTTCAATTCACATCTTTTTATTGGTCAGTATGTTTTTCATCTTGCTAAAGGCTACTTTTGCCATGACGATTCTTGTTCTAATCTCTTCAAGGCATCTCCCATCAGATGCTATAACAGTTCCGAGATAACTGTACCGATTCACTTGTTGAAGAATATTCCAATTTACTTGTATATTACATTGTGGTATTTCGTTCTTCCTAGTGACGACCATAATCTGTGTCTTCTTACAATTTAATTCTAACCCCAGTTGTTCACAGTGTGCAACAACCGCATCTACTAATTGTTGCAGATCCTGCTCATTGTCTGCAATCAATACTATATCATCTGCATATCTAATGTTATTGATGTTTCGTCCTCTGATGATGATTCCATTTATATCTTCTACATTTCTAAAAATATGTTCACTATATAGGGAGAAAAGATAGGGAGACATTACACATCCCTGTCTCACACTTCTTTTAATAGGCTGATATTGTCCCACTCCATTAACAATCTTTATGGCAGCTTTATGGCAGCTTGTTTCCAATATATGTTTATTATAAGTCTAATGTCTTTCCCATCAATTTGTAGATCTGCAAACATCTCTATCATGTTGACATGTCTTACTTTATCGAAAGCCTTTTTGTAATCAATAAAGCAAAGATGTATATCTTTGTTTACTTCTAGAGAACGTTCAATTACTGTTCGCAGCATATACAAGGGGCTTCTCATAAGTCTTTAGCCTGACCATAAAGGAGTAGACGGAGACAATTTAAATTTGGCACATGTATAGCTCATTCAATTTGTAATGAACATACGAATTATGAATTTCCCTCCTCAAATGGTTTTCAAGATATAATGCATGACACAACACACCCTATTGACCAGATCTGCACATCCAAAGGTTTGTCAGAACAATGGAGAAATCAGACGCCAGGACTGTGTTAAAATTCTTGATGTTACAAGGTAAAACACCTACAGAAATACACAGGGAGATGGGGCCAGTGTTTGAGGAAGTCTGTCCCTCGTATGCTTCTGTAAAAAATTGGTGTTTGCAGTTTAAGTGTGGCCGTTCCCAAGTTGCTGCCAAGATCAGGACGACCGTCCTCAGAGTGCAATGATGCAGATGCTGCAAAAGTGAAGAAAATCATAGACCAGGATAGGAAAATGACAATTGCAGAGATATCGGGTTCAGCAAAACTGAGTAAGAGTACAGTTTTTAGAATTTTACACAACAGACTGAACATGAGAAAAGTGTGTGCCGCGCGCCTGCTGACATGTGAACAGAAACAAACACGGGTTGATTGCTGTGGCCAGTTGCTCAACATGTGGCGGTCAAAAAACACGTAAAAGACCACGGGGACGGTAAATGAGACTTGGATTCACCAAATCGTAAAAAAACAGCTGAAAGGAAATCGTCTTGACAGTGACGAAGATGTCATACTGGCTTGTGATAACTGGTTTAGTTCGAAAAATAGGTTGTTTTATTCTGAAGGTCTTTTCAAGGTCACGCAGAGATGGCAGAAATGCATAAATTCAGGTGGTGGCTACATTGAGAATGAATAAGCACTGTGCCAAATTTCAATTTTCTCCGCCTACTCCTTCATGATCAGGCTAAAGACTTATGAGAAGCCCCTTGTACACAGCATTGACTGTACCCTTGTCTTCTACAAACCCAAATTGTTCCTCTCCTATTTCTTTCAGGTTGTAATTTCTTCCTCACTCTTTGCATGAAAATTCGTAGCAAAATCTTCGTGATGTGACTCATTATACGATGTTGATCACATTCCAATGCTTAAGATTTCTTCGGGATTGCAAGAAATCAAAATTACATAATTCAGAAGGTATATTTCCGGTATCATATATTGCGTCCAGCAGTCTGGTGACTTGATCTACTCCATATTCTTCTAAAACTTTAATCATTTCTGTTTGTGATGTTATCTAAACCTGGGGTCTTGCAAGGTTTCATATTTTTAAGAATATTCCGAACGCTTAATATGGTCACAATTTAATATGTTTTAATATGTCACTTTGTTTCATTTGTAAGTGATTTGATATGTAACTGGTTTATTATCCGTCCATCCATTATGTGCCATGCCGATAAGCGTGGGCGGTCATGTTTTGCCAACTCACTCTTACCAGAGTCGTGGATCAGCTCCGTGTTCCATATGTAACTGGTTTAATGTGTAACTGGTTTAATGTGTAACTGATATAATATGTAACTGATTTAATATGTAACTGATTTAATATGTAACTGGTTTAATATGTAACTGATTTAATATGTAACTGATTTAAAATGTAATTGGTTTAATATGTAACTGATTTAATATGTAACTGATTTAATATGTAACTGATTTAATATGTAACTGATTTAATAATATAATATGTAACTGGTTTAATATGTAACTGATTTAATAATATAATATGTAACTGGTTTAATATGTAACAGATTTAATATGTAACTGATTTAATATGTAACTGGTTTAATATGTAACTGGTTTAATGTGTAACTGGTTTAATATGTAACTGGTTTAATGCGTAACTGGTTTAATATGTAACTGATTTAATGTGTAACTGATTTAATATGTAACTGGTTTAATATGTAACTGATTTAATATGTAACTGGTTTAATATGTAACTGATTTAATATGTAACTGGTTTAATATGTAACTGATTTAATATGTAACTGATTTAATATGTAACTGGTTTAATATGTAACTGATTTAATATGTAACTGATTTAACATATAACTGGTTTAATACATAACTGGTTTAATGTGTAACTGATTTAGTATGTAACTGGTTTAATATGTAACTGATTTAGTATGTAACTGGTTTAATATGTAACTGAATTAATAATATAATATGTAACTGGTTTAATATGTAACAGATTTAATATGTAACTGATTTAATATGTAACTGGTGTAATATGTAACTGGTTTAATGTGTAACTGGTTTAATATGTAACTGGTTTAATGCGTAACTGGTTTAATATGTAACTGATTTAATGTGTAACTGATTTAATATGTAACTGGTTTAATATATAACTGATTTAATATGTAACTGGTTTAATATGTAACTGATTTAATATGTAACTGATTTAATATGTAACTGGTTTAATATGTAACTGATTTAATATGTAACTGATTTAATATATAACTGGTTTAATACATAACTAGTTTAATGTGTAACTGATTTAGTATGTAACTGGTTTAATATGTAACTGGTTTAATGTGTAACTGGTTTAATATGTAACTGATTTAATGTGTAACTGATTTAATATGTAACTGATTTAATATGTAACTGGTTTAATATGTAACTGATTTAATATGTAACTGATTTAATATATAACTGGTTTAATACATAACTAGTTTAATGTGTAACTGATTTAGTATGTAACTGGTTTAATATGTAACTGATTTAATATGTAACTGGTTTAATGTGTTACTGATTTAATATGTAACTGATTTAATATGTAACTGATTTAATATTTAACTGGTTTAATGTGTAACTGGTTTAATATGTAACTGGTTTAATATGTAACTGGTTTAATGTGTAACTGATTTAATATGTAACTGATTTAATATGTAACTGATTTAATATGTAACTGGTTTAATATGTAACTGGTATAATATGTAACTGGTTTAATATGTAACTGGTCTAATATGAAACT
The DNA here is from genome assembly GCA_963921405.1 of Cepaea hortensis. Classification (NCBI taxonomy): domain Eukaryota; kingdom Metazoa; phylum Mollusca; class Gastropoda; order Stylommatophora; family Helicidae; genus Cepaea; species Cepaea hortensis. The sequence goes on along the minus strand of OY992889.1, from coordinate 8,708,597 downwards.
GGTTTAATGTGTAACTGGTTTAATGTGTAACTGGTTTAATATGTAACTGTTTAATATGTAAATGGTTTAATATGTAACTGGTTTAATATGTAACTGGTTTAACATGCAACTGGTTTAATATGTAACTGATTTAATATTTAACTGGTTTAATATGCAACTTATTTAATATGTAACTGGTTTAATATGTAACTGATTTAATATGTAACTGGTCTAATATGTAACTGGTTTAATATGTAACTGATTTAATATGTAACTGGATTAATATGTAACTGGTTTAATATGTAACTGGTTTAATATGTAACTGGTCCAATACGTAAGTAGTTTAATATGTAACTGGTTTAATATGTAATTGGTTTAATATGTAACTGGTTTAATATGTAACTGGTCTAATATGTAACTGGTTTAATATGTAACTGGTTTAATATGTAACTGGTTTAATATGTAACTGGTTTAATATGTAACTAGTCTAATATGTAACTGGTTTAATATGTAACTGGTCTAATATGTAACTGGTTTAATATGTATCTGGTTTAATATGTAACTGGTTTAATATTTAACTGGTTATATATGTAACTGGTTTAATATGTAACTGGTTTAATACGTAACTGTTTAATATGTAACTGATTTAATATGTAACTGGTTTAATATGTAACTTGTCTAATATGTAACTGGTTTAATATGTAACTGGTTTAATATGTATCTGGTTTAATATGTAACTGGTTTAATATTTAACTGGTTATATATGTAACTGGTCTAATATGTAACTGGTTTAATATGTAACTGGTTTAATATGTAACTGGTTTAATATGTAACTGTTTAATATGTAACTGGTCTAATATGTAACTGGTTTAATATGTAACTGGTCTAATATGTAACTGGTTTAATATGCAACTGGTCTAATATGTAACTGATTTAATGTGTAACTGGTTTAATATGTAACTGATTTAATATGTAACTGTTTAATATGTAACTGATTTAATATGTAACTATTTAATATGTATCTGTTTAATATGTAACTGATTTAATATGTAACTGATTTAATATGTAACTGATTTAATGTGTAACTGGTTTAATATGTAACTGGTTTAATGTGTAACTGGTTTAATGTGTAACTGGTTTAATATGTAGCTGGTTAAATGTGTAACTGGTTTAATATGTAACTGGTTTAATATGTAACTGATTTAATATGTAACTGATTTAATATATAACTGATTTAATATGTAACTGGTTTAATGTGTAACTGGTTTAATATGTAACTGATTTAATGTGTAACTGATTTAATATGTAACTGATTTAATATGTAACTGGTTTAATATGTAACTGATTTAATATGTAACTGATTTAATATATAACTGGTTTAATACATAACTAGTTTAATGTGTAACTGATTTAGTATGTAACTGGTTTAATATGTAACTGATTTAATATGTAACTGGTTTAATGTGTTACTGATTTAATATGTAACTGATTTAATATGTAACTGATTTAATATGTAACTGGTTTAATGTGTAACTGGTTTAATATGTAACTGGTTTAATATGTAACTGGTTTAATGTGTAAATGATTTAATATGTAACTGATTTAATATGTAACTGATTTCTTCTTCTTCTTCTTCGTTCATCCGGAGTTTTTTTTCGGATGTGATTGCGTTGTGCCTGTTTACAGCAGAGCTGCGTTCTTGCGCCGTTAGGCCGACACATCCGACTTCTGCGGGCATTTGTTGACCGGGTTAACCTTCCCGGGGATGTAACTGATTTAATATGTAACTGGTTTAATATGTAACTGGTATAATATGTAACTGGTTTAATATGTAACTGGTCTAATATGAAACTGGTTTAATGTGTAACTGGTTTAATGTGTAACTGGTTTAATATGTAACTGTTTAATATGTAAATGGTTTAATATGTAACTGGTTTAATATGTAACTGGTTTAACATGCAACTGGTTTAATATGTAACTGATTTAATATTTAACTGGTTTAATATGCAACTTATTTAATATGTAACTGGTTTAATATGTAACTGATTTAATATGTAACTCGTCTAATATGTAACTGGTTTAATATGTAACTGATTTAATATGTAACTGGATTAATATGTAACTGGTTTAATATGTAACTGGTTTAATATGTAACTGGTCCAATACGTAAGTAGTTTAATATGTAACTGGTTTAATATGTAATTGGTTTAATATGTAACTGGTTTAATATGTAACTGGTCTAATATGTAACTGGTTTAATATGTAACTGGTTTAATATGTAACTGGTTTAATATGTAACTGGTTTAATATGTAACTAGTCTAATATGTAACTGGTTTAATATGTAACTGGTCTAATATGTAACTGGTTTAATATGTATCTGGTTTAATATGTAACTGGTTTAATATTTAACTGGTTATATATGTAACTGGTTTAATATGTAACTGGTTTAATACGTAACTGTTTAATATGTAACTGATTTAATATGTAACTGGTTTAATATGTAACTTGTCTAATATGTAACTGGTTTAATATGTAACTGGTTTAATATGTATCTGGTTTAATATGTAACTGGTTTAATATTTAACTGGTTATATATGTAACTGGTCTAATATGTAACTGGTTTAATATGTAACTGGTGTAATATGTAACTGGTTTAATATGTAACTGTTTAATATGTAACTGGTCTAATATGTAACTGGTTTAATATGTAACTGGTCTAATATGTAACTGGTTTAATATGCAACTGGTCTAATATGTAACTGATTTAATGTGTAACTGGTTTAATATGTAACTGATTTAATATGTAACTGTTTAATATGTAACTGATTTAATATGTAACTATTTAATATGTATCTGTTTAATATGTAACTGATTTAATATGTAACTGATTTAATATGTAACTGATTTAATGTGTAACTGGTTTAATATGTAACTGGTTTAATGTGTAACTGGTTTAATGTGTAACTGGTTTAATATGTAACTGGTTAAATGTGTAACTGGTTTAATATGTAACTGGTTTAATATGTAACTGATTTAATATGTAACTGATTTAATATATAACTGATTTAATATGTAACTGGTTTAATGTGTAACTGGTTTAATATGTAACTTGTTTAATGTGTAACTGGTTTAATGTGTAACTGGTTTAATGTGTAACTGGTTTAATATGTAACTGGTTTAATGTGTAACTGGTTTAATATGTAACTGATTTAATGTGTAACTGGTTTAATGTGTAACTGGTTTAATGTGTAACTCGTTTAATGTGTAACTGGTTTAATATGTAACTGATTTAATATGTAACTGATTTAATATGTAAATGGTTTAATGTGTAACTGGTTTAATATGTATCTTAACATTTTCTTTGACTAAGGAGTTAGTGAGCGCAGTTTCTCAATTTTCCAACACGCCGCGTCTAACATTTAAAATCAGCAGACCGCTTTGCGTTGATTAGGATGGTATGAGCATCGGCCTCTAAGAAAGCAATGGCAAATTACTTAACGTAAAACTGCCAAGTAAATCACAAATAGCCAAGAAATGCTCGGATTGGTTGCAACGTCCCATAAAAGAACATGCAAATAAGATTTAACAGGTATGATAATTTGTTTCTGCGTCATTCCAACGTTTTGCCTTTTCCTAATTTTAGCAACAGTCTCGGAGCAAGTCGTCTCAACGTATCCAAGCCTTTCAAAGTTCAGGAAGACCACAGTCGCTCTCGAATCAAAGTCCGGACGATCTGTCTGAACGATCTGGTGCCCCTGTTGAAGGAGGAGACGGTTTACATGAAAATGGACATTGAGAACACAGAGCACCATGCTTTGGCGTGTGCGGACCAGCTCTTCAAACAGGCCAACATCAAAATCGTGCAGATGGAGTGGCACAGAAGGGTCCCGGAAGAGAGCATACCTATTTTAAACTTTATGACAGCTCAAGGTTACGTCGCGTCGTTGTCGTCGGTGCAGTTATCCCCAGTTAACCTTCTGACTACGACAAGAAATCTGGATGTGTTTTTCCTCAAGAGATCTCAGTTTGATTAACAGTGGTTCCAGCTTTGAGGCTTGTTTGTTCAGTGTGAAATTAGTGCATTGGGATGAGACACCCTACTACTACTACTACTACTACTACTACTACTACTACTACTACTACTACTGCTGCTGCTGCTGCTGCTGCTACTACTGCTGCTGCTACTACTACTACTACTACTACTACTACTACTACTACTACTACTACCACCACCACTATCACTACCACTACCACCACCACCACCACCACCACCACCATTACTACTACTACTACTACTACTACTACTACTACTACTACTACTACTACTACTACTACTACTACTACTACTACTACTACTACTACTACTACTACTACTACTACTACTACTACTACTACTACTATTTTAGTTTCTGCGGGATAGATCAGTCTAATATTCTATGCATAGCGATTGGTTGAAATTATCTTGGCTATTACATAAATGCCGGTCTCTCTGGCTGAGGGGTTACAACACTTTCTCCGTAATCCCGTTTATCACGCAGAGTCTCGTAGCGGTAGAGAACTGGGAGCGGTTCGACCCCCGCTGGTGACTTGCGGGATACTGAGCCGGCCGCTCAGAAAGCAATGGCAAACTACTGAGCGTAATCTTGCCTAGAAATCAACAGACAGCTGAAAGATGCTTCTGTTGACAGCGATGTCCTGTAAAGGATATGCAAAAAAAAAAAAAAAAAAAATTACATAAATGTAATTATTTGATACAAGGCAAGTAATTTTATTTACCCATTTTTACATATGTTTGGAGAGTTTCATCGCCAATCGTCTACCATTTGTGGTGTTAAACAAATATTTATGTGGGGATGTTTCGACTTTGTGAATGGAAAGTCAAGATGGCGTCTGACGCGAATTTCGATTGGACTCAGCTCAAAATGTGAAATTTTCCCTCTGACGTGTCTCCACCTTGCCGTGGTAGAGGGGCTTGAGTGTCCCAGTGACCCCAAGAGCATTGTCGACGGAAGCACAACTACATGTCAGACAGGCCTTGGGTTAGCGACCAGACCAAGAGAGACACAACCTGCTACTCCGCAGGTAGACTGAGAATAGCTGTCAAAAGTTCAAACCAGGCACACGATGCCACTAATCTTAGGTCCGGACACATACTCTAAGGCTCCCAGCTGAGGGATATGGCTGAACGCCTCTTAAGCCATTAACCCCGGATGTGAGAGCCGGGCCGATACCCACCTACTGCAAAATAGAGGTTAGATACTGAGCACGCTACATGCTTAGTTCAAATACTTGTTCCAAGGCTCTCAGCTGGGAGATATGAGCGTTCCCCGGATGAGAGGGCCTGGTCGTTACACGCTTACCGATACATGGAGGTAAGGTGTTGATCCGGCAGCACATGTAGCCTACCTCGTGAGCGTAACTAAATGTGGAAAAACATCCGAATCGCACGTAGTTGGTTATAATGCAAGTCATATAAAGAAAACTCATTGAGTGAGTACATTCAAATGTGGAGAAAACTCTCACTAACACGTAATGGAACGCTTGGCTAGCGAATCCATTACGTGGAAGTCCGAGGTAAAAAGCTGCAGAATGGATGCCAACTGCAGACTAATGTGGAAAAATGTCGCATTAACACGAATTGGAATGCTTGACTAGCGAATTCATAACGTGGAAGTCCGAAGGAAAAGCTTGTTGAGTGGAGGTTGTCCGCATACTGTCCATCCCTGGTTTGTACGGAAAGCAGCCTGTGGCAAGCGAAATCCTCAATATATGGATGTGAGGAATTAAGGCAGCCATGAGCTGGACGTGGCTATTCCTCGGGTGAGCCCAGTCTCAGAGCAATATGTGCCGGCTCTGCAATTATGGAAACCTCCTTGGATAGCGGGGAATGTCCATGGTCTGCCCTTGCCTTCCATTGAGGGTTGACCGTAATGTCTTTGACCGTTCTACTTTGACCAACTGAAATGTGGGCGACACCACAACAGTAAGAGCCTAACGTCTCTCAAAACCTGCAGGACGGTTAACTACCAGTATTGCATTTATTGCTGGTTCCTGCGCCTAGAAATAGAATAAATGAGGGCTTTGAACACAAGTCCCCGTGGAGTTGATGCTTCAGTAAAGAGTTTGGAGTACAGTCTCTAAACCAGCCTCAGTCCGATACATGACTCAGGTGGCCCGAATGTCAATGCAGTGGGCTATATCAATCATGGTACACAGCTTGAGGTGCTGCTGGCAGATGCAAAATCAGTACTTCAGGTGATAGAGTCTGGGATACTACGGACACTATTATCTGAACTAGACAGCCAGTGCAAGGTCACCATACAGTGGATACCATCTTATCGTGGAGTACCTGGAAACGAGAGAGCTGATCAACTAGCTCACCATACAGTGGATACAACCTCACTGTGGAATATCCGGAAACGAGAGAGCTGATCGATTAGCTAAGGAAGGAGCAATAGAAGAACAATTTGATGGGTCTATTACATACCGTTAAAAGTAAAGAATGGTGTAATTAATTAGAAAGCCACCAACACCAGCTCAAGATGATTACCACTTTAAGGACAGACCAGAACAAATCATTATTCTGCCCCTCAGATCAGGACACAACAAATTACGCAACCACGTATAAACAGAATTCAAGATTGGCGAATCAGCACATGTGGATTGGCGCCACAGACAGAAGATCATGTTCCAAAACAGCCCAAACTACGACATATCTAGGAAAACCTTCTGGCCCGGAGAAACAACAGTGGGAGATAAACTATATAGACCAAGTACTGAACTAATAGAGACAGTGAAGATTATACGAGAAACATTGAAGATATAGACAAATTTTCAGCGAACGGAAGAAGAACAAATGCAATGGGCGCAATGAGTAAGAGCTCACAGTATTTCATCATCAGGGCTATTCATCAGAAGAGATGACAGATGACAAATATATGTTGTAAAATTATGCTTTTCCATCAATGAACTCCAAAATAGGGAATGTGAAGGGTAAAGTCCAAGGTGAACAAGGTTAGTGAGAAAGCAGTGGTTTTTGGAACATCTTTGGAAGTTTGTAAGGGAAATAATTTTTGGAGCAGTATCTAAGGGGAAGTCATTTAAACCACACGAAACTATCATTCTGAATGCTATACGAGAAGTAAAGACTTTTGCGAGAACCAAGTGATGACTGTGAATCTACAACCATGGCCAGACAGCGAGCGAGAACAGCAAATTAAAAGAGGGGTGGCCGAGCAAGAATACTACGCAGGAAGCCTAAGAAGATTGATAAACCAACACAGAACTGGTGCTTCCACATTGACGTGGACAGGCCTTAGGTTCATACCAGAATACGATCAGTGGTTGCCAGTACAGTAGTGGGCTGTGCTCAATATTTAAATAAATCACATTTCCTCTAAATATAATATTTGTCTACATAAACCCCATAAACTTCCACTGCCTTTCGCCAACTTCATCCCCTGTCACGGCCTCTGTCGCCTCCATACGTCTCCGTCGCCGTGCGCCTCCCTCGTGCCCCGTTCACGGCGCCGCACCTTATTAGGAAGGGATGTAGGAAGTAATTTAAACCACGCATTATTGGTGTCCCTTATTTTTTTTTTTTTTTTGGGCATATCCTTTACAGGACATAGCTGTCAACACCAGCATCTTTCAGCTGTATGTTGATTTCTTGGCAAGATTACGCTCAATAGTTTGCCTTTACTTTCTGAGCGGCCGGCTCACATACCCCGTAAGTTACCGAGGCGATTCGAACCACTGCTGATTCTCACCGTCACCACGTTACCTACGAGAGTATACGAGATTACGGAGAAAAGTCGCTAACCTCTAAGCCAAGAAGCCGGCTTATTAGGAAGCTGAATTCTTCCTTTCTACACAGACCGACCTCTCGGTCTGTCTGCGACTGACTAGATCACGCAGTACGCATATCTCGTGAAAATATGAGGTGTGGGTTATTATTGCAGACTTGTTAAATTGCGCTCAGACTGGGTGCGACCTGCGGTCGATTATCGTTATATTATGGAGATTGGACGTCGGCCGACATTTGCGAGATTGACTGCACTGGGACTCTCTCTCTCTCTCTCCCCCCCCCCCCTCTCTTACGTTCGGAGGAAGGGGCAAAGACTAAGATAGGAAAGTTTTTTCAAACGTTTATTTCATACAAAGCAATGTATATTTACAAAGTGTAATGCGTGTTTCTTTTGTTTGTATATTTTACAGAGCGTTGCCGTTTGTTAGTGTTAAGTGTCTGATGTGTTGATAAAACAAATACATACATATACAGTTATGATAATATGACATTTATGGCATAGTGCATGTAAACACACATTACTTGCATTGCTTCATTTTCATCCCTCAGCGGAATGCATGTCATACTTGTACATCTCTCTCTTTCTCCTCACACACACACACACACACACACACACACACACACACACGCACGCACGCACGCACACACACACACACACACATTTTATCTTGATCTATCTCGTGCTTTCTGAAGACCGCAGTGTATTGAATGCCGTGAGCTTAGGCAATAAACTTTAAATTATCATTCCCATTAAAATGTGGCTTCTTTGTAATTTCTGGGACACATAGCTACCGAGGTGAAGGTTCACATTGTTGGTGTTGTTGCCCTGATGTCACATTACAGGGTGACGCTCTAGTGCCCGTGAATGTCCATGACACATTTTGTTTGAGGGACAACAATCGGGGCTTTATAACTAGCAATTACAGTCCATGGCATGTCCCCAGGGGGATAATTGGTCCAAAGCTGTGATAGTGTCTGTGTGTGTCAAATACAATGGGAAGGACTTAAACCTGACCCACTACAAGCCACCTTTTAAAAGACATGAAATTAATGTTCAGACCTTTAAATGGTCTTTTGTGGTAGACTAGGAGTTTAGATTGTCCGTCGTGGCGGGGGACGCACATTTCACCTGAACTTCTGGCAGACTCCTTCCAGATATTCCCCAGGATGCCGACAGCTTCACCAAGACTTGGTATTTCGGATTTCAACTCCTTGAGAACAACTTCCCTTCCTTGAAAAAACTATGCAGTAATTTTCATCTAGAACACTCTTGATAGCACTTGATTGTTTTACCAATACTGTGAGTTATTGTAGAGATTCTAACACGCCTCTTGAACTATCGGGCTTCATCAACCCTAACTCAATATTCACAGAGTCATCACAAGCCTGTCACTTATAATGACCTCCTTAATCATGAATCAACATTCACAGATACATCGCAATTCTATAACTTCTACTGGTTGCGAAATTGATAAATCGTGAAACACTATTCACTGATTCACCACACTCTAGACTTCATAAATCGTGCAACCTTAGTCACTGATTCATCACATTCTAAACTTCATATATCATGAAACACTATTCTCTGATTCATCACACTCTAGACTTCATATATCATGAAACACTATTCACTGATTCATCACACTCTAGATTTCATATATCATGAAACACTATTCACTGATTCATCACACTCTAGACTTCATACATCATGAAACACTATTCACTGATTCATCACACCCTAGACTTCATATATCATGAAACACTATTCACTGATTCATCACACTCTAAATTTCATATATCATGAAACACTATTCACTGATTCATCACACCCTAGACTTCAAATATCATGAAACACTATTCACTGATTATCACACTCTAGACTTCATATATCATGAAACACTATTCAATGATTCATCACATTCTGGACTTCATAAATCGTGCAACTTTAGTCACTGATTCATCACACTCTAGACTTCGTATATCATGAAACATTATTCACTGATTCATCACACTGTAGACGTCATATATCATGGAACACTATTCACTGATTCATCACACTCTAGACGTCATATATCATGAAACACTATTCACTGATTCATCACACTCTAGACGTCATATATCATGAAACACTATTCACTGATTCATCACACTCTAGACGTCATATATCATGAAACACTATTCACTGATTCATCACACTCTATACTTCATATATCATGAAGCACTATTCACTGATTCACACTCTAGACTTCATTTATCATATATATATATATCATATATCACGCTCGTCATCAGCGAGTAGTAGTAACCGGAATACACGAGGCCCTGATATAGAAAACACAAGTGCGTTTACTTGATGGAACTCTCCTCCCTCAAAACCTTCTCTCTTGTTGACTTTGACACGTTTTGCAATTTGGTTTTCCATCTTCGATAATCCGTGACAGAGTAAATCTTTAACACAGGTATACTCGTGGTACTGGCAACAGGCAATAATAGTACCAATATGGAAAAAGAAAGGCAATAATAGAGAGTGCGAAACATACAGAGGTATATCACTCCTGAGCCATATAGGGAAAAAATATTTTGGAACAAAGAGCTAGACCAATAGTTGAACAACAGTTAAGCAAAGCACAATTCGGTTTTCGGAAAGGTAAAAGTTGCACTGATGCATTATTTACACTTAGACAAATTTGTGAAAAAACTATCGAATATAGTGACCAGCAGAATATTGTGTTTGTGGATCAGGAAAAGGCTTTCGATAGAGTAGACAGATATAAATTATGAACCATTCTTAAAGACTATGGGATAGAAGGGCAACTGCTATAAAACATCATAGCCATTAGCCATGTACCACTCGAGCCAAAGTGCAGTAAGAACACAAGAAGGTATATCAGATATGTTCACAGTCAATACATGCTGTATCTTTTGTACATCCAAGAATAATGCGCATAGCTTCATTCTGTATCCTTTCCATCCTTTCTATCTGCTTATGGCTGAGAGTCAGGATTGCCATTGCATACTCCAAAACAGACATGACCAGCCCCTCGTACAGAAGACATAGATGGCGCTGCTCACAGTTTGCTGCCGCCATCACCCGCATCGCTGCCAAACCCCGCTTGGCCTTTGTTATCACCTGGTCTATGTGCACATTATAAGCAAGGCTTCGATCAAACCGTATCCCCAGGTAATTCATTGCCTGCGTTCTTTCCACCGTCTCTGAACACAGCATTACAGTTGGTGTTGGATTGTTGACAATATGATTATTCAACGAGAACCAAGTCACTGTTGCCTTTGTTGGGTTGACCATTGCCCCAGCTTCATCACACCAAGTACTTATGCGATTGAGTTCGGTTTGTAGTTCCACAGCAACCTCCTCTCTATCCTTACCCTGACGATACACTAAAACATCATCGGCATACGACAATGTCCTGCCAGGTCCAGTGATCTGCTCACTGGTGATTCTCATTGTGTAGGCGTTGAACAGTACCGGAGATAATGGTGATCCCTGTGGTAGGCCAGGATATATTGTTGTTGGTTCCGAAGTCCAACTGCCACATCTAAAAACTACTTTCCGTTGGTAGAGGGCTGCAGCGATCCAACTAAGGAGGAATGGACTTATGTTTAGTTCAAGAAGCTGAAACATTAAAAAATCCAGTGGTACTCTGTTGTACGCGTCCTCAAGATCAATCGCTGCAGCAACGGTTTCAGTGCCTGAGTGGAAACCTTCATAGACATCATGGGCAAAGACTGCTGCATTGGTCCAGGTTTCTCTTTTTGGACGGTACCCACCCAGGGTAGGTGGGAAAATACCTTGCCTCTCTAGTTGGCTTGATATTTTCCTGGCAATTACCTTCTCCAGCAGCTTGCCTATTGTATTCTGCATGGTTATAATTCGATATCCCTGAATTTTTTTTGTGGTCTTTGTCAGGCTTCGGCAAGGGAATCAGATAGCTGTGTAACCATTCCTCCTTGATGCTAGCACTCCCTATACTGTTGTTGTACATGTCTGCTAGTTTCTCTAGCTCATTGTCGGTACACCTATTTATGTCGTCGTATCTTATGCCATCAGGACCTGGAGCACTGTTTTTTGATCGTCGAAGCACAACCTTGATTTCTTTCACTGTCACTGTGTCTTCCTCCGAAGTGTTCTGGGCCTTGCATCTGTCTGAGGTGACCTTCTTGGCCAGATTTCGGCCTCCCATGTCTGTCTGGTTGCCCTGCTCAAGGTAGCGTTCAAAGAGGGCTTTGCCCTTGTCCTCGTCAGTCCTCTGCCAGATGAGGTCAGCACCTTGGAAGTCAGAAATGCTCTTATTCTTGACTACACCCCTCATGCTTTTATGTAGTCGCCAGAACAATTTCAGTGACTTGTCTGTGCTTTCTCTTTGACACACCTCTGCCCATTTTTCGCTTTTAACCACCTTGACCAGTATTTTGAAATAGCTTACTTTTGTGTGCATCTCTCTTTCTAAGTGCAAGCAGGGACTAGGATGACCAGCTCTGTTCTTCTTGGCATTTTGCCATCTCCTTACAGCACTACGCTTATCCACCCAAGCCTTCTCCACCTCGAGACTCCACCACGGTGGCTGCTCCCAGCTTTTTTTCCTGCCCTGAAACGTTCTGCGCTTGTCACGTCTTATTTTACTCACCACATCTTGCCCTGTACTTTCATACTGGAACGCCTTTACCTTTAGCTTGTGCTGCCTGGTTCTGCCTTTCTCCACCAATATGCTGCAAGGGTGGTGGTCGCTGCCATGGTGTCCTAGGACACCCCATCTACACACTGTAGTGAGTGAAGGTGAAACTAGCGCCAGATCAATAGCACTGTCCTCATCGCCTGGACGGCTTGCTGTCCTGGTGACACAGCCACTGTTGATACAAACCAGGTCGATGGTTTCCAGTGCAGTCTCGAGCTCCTCCCCTTGTGTATTGGAGGAAGTGTTTCCCCATGATCTGCCTTTAGCGTTGAAGTCACCACAGAAAATAACATTTCTCTCGTGGCCTAATATGCCACTTAAGCACTGCGCATTGCGGGCATAAACATTCACCAACACGAATGGTATACTGGAATGAACTCTCAAAGCCTGTATTTGTATATCGTCACTGTCCCAACTGGACATATCTAGCTCTGACGCCACCATGCTGTCGCGAACGAGAATCGCCGTTCCCAGATGTCGTCTGTTGTAGAAACATTTGAAGCCGGCAATTCGGAGTAGCTGATCGCCCAGTCTCGTCTCCTGGAGTGCTACAATGTCGTTCCTGTAAACTAGGGTTTCTAAAATAGAGCCCAGTTGTTTTACACTGGCACAGTTCCAATATAGAATACGGATGTTCCTGAGTCCTAGACGGTGACACTTGAGTCTAAAACGTCTCAAACCACCGCGCTTACCTTGTTTCTTTGTCCCTGCGCGGCTACCACGCCGCTTCGTTATGTTGACTGCTGACCGGTCGGAAAAAACACGTTCTTCCGCCATGTTGAAAAAACGTAAACACACACTGCTGAGAACCACACACGCTGCTGAATATTCACTCAAGGATGGCTTCGCTCGATGCACGAACTCCGTAGCACCCGCGCAGATCTTGAGTAGAAACTCCTGGTTTTACATCCTGGCACACCAATTACACGCAAGAGATGAATAAATCCATCCCCTACGCGAAAAAGTTAACGAACACAAAACAACACGACCGTCCGTCGCCATCTTGAAACCGGAAGTCCCACAACCGGAATTTCCCAGCTATTCGCAGATTAAGCAAGCGCCACTCCCATCAAGTTCCTTCTTTGTTACTGAGTCTATTGGCCCAACCTAGACAGAACGATGGGAGGGTGCCCTTTGTGAGTCAGTGGTCTTGTCGACCGAGGTTTGGCCTTCGCCAAGGCCAGCTCAGGTAAATTATTTGTAGTGGTGGTAATTTTGCCATCCTGGGTAGTGAACTGAACAAATTTCAATCTGTTTACGCGCTTTCTCTTTCTCTCTCTCCCCTTCTCTACCCCTCTCCCTCCCCCTCTCTCCGTCTTTGTTGACCGCTTTCCCGGTCTCAGCCCAGCCCGCCACAAACGAATCCTTTGCACTTGTGATTAAGGCGAGTGCTTGTGATTCAGCAATACTATTGAACTTGCTTACAGGAAACTAAACTTGCATGAGGTTGCCTGGAGAGTGAAAGTTCCAATTAAATGATTTGGTGATCCTTCACCCCTGAAACTATGTGACCTAGTAATTATAGAGAACCCACATTTTTATTGGAATGATAATGTAATGCCCAAGCTCACAGCATTCGATGTACTGATATCTCCAGAACGCGCGAGATAGTTCAAGACAGAATGTGTGTGTGTGTGTGTGTGTGTGTGTGTGTGTGTGTGTGTGAGACAGAGAGAGAAGACAGGTTTAACATGCCTTCCGCTTGTGGAGATGGGAATGAAGCTAGGAATGTGTGTTTACATGCACTATGCCATAAATGTCATATTATCAGTTCAGTTATCAGTTCAGTTATCAGTTATCAGTTGGGGTATCTTCATTGCACTCCGGACAGGTCCATAGGTGCTCAAATCCTTCCCCCCCCCCAGCATATGCATCAGCGTCTGGTGGCTAATAGAGCCAGTTCTGTGTTGGTTGACGAGGCACCTCGTTTTCCCGATGTGCCTCTCGCGTCTGGCCGTGCCTACTCTTACTCCAAAGTCTTTCATCCTGGACAGCGATGTGGATTCACTGACGTCAAAGTCTATGTTCTCGCCATATCTTTGAGGACGTTAATAACATCGGCACGATCCATGGGCTGGCCATCTGCAGGAGGTGCAGAGCCAGCCAGTTTATCAGCTCGTTCATTTCCCTCGACTCCCGCATGTCCCGGAACGAAGATGAACGTGACTTTACGGACAACAGACTTCCGCAGCGATTCAGTCCACTGTCTACGTACAGATCCAGCTTCGACCTTCTGAATCATGCTCATTGAATCACTTAGTACACACAGGTTGGTATAATGCTGTGATTCCAGCCACATGAAAGCCTGTGTAACTGCCATCACCTCCATCGTCATGCTGCTCGTGGTCATAGAGTGGGCACCACTGGATTCTTGAACGGTTAGGCCCGCTGAACGGGCTGTAAATGCCCACGCACTTCTCTGCTGCTTTACAACAGATCCATCTGTATAGATGAGCACTTCGGGGCTTCTGAGTGTTCATAGACATGTCATATTATCATAATTGTATATGTATGTATTTGTTTATTAACGCATATGACATTTAACACTAACAAACGTCAACGCTCTGTAATATACGCAAACAAAAGAAACACGCATTACACCTTGTAAATTAAAAAAAAAACATAGTGAAATGGGACTGGTCAGACCATTTCGTGTTGTGGAAAATTTTTCTACAGCGGTAGCGTGTCGACACGAGGCCTGTGTGGGACATGTTTGCAGTATTACCTGTGACCTCTTCCCACCAAGGTTGCCATTCTAGATATTTTATATCCAGATCTAGAGGTTTTTGCCGGCGTCTGGATACCGTTTTCTGACGTTTGGATGCTGGATGCAATTCTAGATACTTTTCATTTGGAGTTGCATATTTTTGATACTTTCTAGATTTTACTTTTCTTTCGGTGCCATTTACCCATTGTTTGTTTGGTCTGGACGCGCGTAAATTATGGTAACTGCCGTTATTTAAACTTAGAATTGACTTGGGTCAATGCTCAACAATTTGGCAACCCCCCCCCCCCCCGGTAATGAGTAAACGGGTGCATAAATTATAATAACATTATTTGAACTGTAAAATCACTGGGCTGCGACTTATTGCTGTGATGCCGATTTTGTGATTGCTTTCATGTGAATTTGGCTGCAACTGGTACAGATAATGCCTCGATAATTTTTGGTATCAACCATGGCGCTTATGCAAAATTGAAGGAAGATATCCCATCTTTAATCCTCATAAAATGTGCGTGTCATTCTTTGCAGCTGGCATTATCACATGCCTCATCAGAATGTTTACCAAGGAATTTGGAATTCCTTATTGCTGAAACACATAAATGGTTCTCCAAATAATCTGTCAGACAACAGCAATATAATAATTTATATAAAGCATTCAATGATAGTTCCTCACCACTGAAAATTCTGTCATATTGCAAAACTACATGATTATCAGTTCAACCTGCTGTTGAAGTAATTGTGAACCAATGGTTGGAATTGAAGACACACTTCGAAATAACAAGACAAAATGAAAAGTGCTACACAGCTGAAATACTATATGGAATGTTAGTTAGTTAGTTAGTTAGTTAGTTAGTTAATCTATCCTCTTGAGCCTAAGGCGGCGCATAGGGCAGAAGTCATGGCTCTCCATGTCCGGCGGTTCGCTGCTACCTGTTGTAGATCCTGGATGTTTACTTGGCCATTGAATGAGCCTTCTCTGATGAAGGTTCTACGCAGGGTCTCTCTTGGTCTTCCCCGTTTTCTTTGCCCTACTGGTGACCATAAGAGGGCTTGGATGGGGAGTCTTGTCTTGTCCATTCTGAGTACATGGCCGATGTAGTTCCAACGGCGTTTTCTTATAAAATTGGATACAATATCTTGCTTAGTCTCTTGTCTTATTTGCGTATTGGTTCTAAAATCTGTCCAGTGGAGGTTTAGAATGTACAGTGATGAAAAAAATATGGCATTCCTTCTCTTTTTATAACCCATTGTAAGTGAAGTGCAAAATGTTAATAAACTGTTTGAATCTCAAAATGTTGATAAAGTTAAATTACTTGACGGTCTCACTTTGCTATTTCACTCAATTGGTAAAAGACTTATATTGTCAACTTCTAAAGCTGACTTGTTCACTTGCACTATAGAGAGCTATTTGGCTCCTAAGCCATACCTGGGGTACCAAACCGAATAAAAAATTGATGGTTTAAAAACAAAAGGACTGTTAACAGAAAATGCAGCGATCAACTTAAGAAAGCACTGTCAAGATTTTCTTCTCTCATTATTCAAGCAATTGAAGCAGAGACTGCCTGAAAATTTAGATGTATTAAAAAACATTTCACTCTTTTCTGTTAACATACTTCAGCCAGTAAAGGACATATCAAAATATTGTCAAGTTATGACATTTTTAGGGGCTTCTGATAATAGTGTGGCGGAAGCAGAATATCAGTTAACCAAAAGAAATTTGGTTGACTGGAGAAACAAAACAGAAACTGAAGCCTTTTGGAGTGAAGTAAGACAATTTAAAGATGTCTCAGGTAAAAGTCCATTCTGTGAGCTCTTTGAATGTGCGATGTCTGCCATGATACTACCCCATTCAAATGTTGATGTGGAAAGAGTTTTCAGTACTGTGAATTATACAAAATGTAAACTAAGAAACAGGATGAAACTTGACCTCTTAAATGCTATCTTGACAATAAGATTAGGCCTGATGAGAGCAGGAAAAGGCTGTTCAACTTATTAGTTCCCTGATCGTGTATTAAAAGAAATTGGAACAGCTAAAGCATACCAGAGTCATTTTGAATCTGAAGATTCATCATACAAGCTAAGTGTATCCTGTGAGACAGACATCAGTGAAGATGAGGACATGATTCTATAGGGTAAGTCACATCAATTTTTTGTAAATGTTGCGAATCCCTTACAGGACATTGCTGTCAACATAAGCATTTTTCAGCTGCTGTTGATGTACTAGGCAAGATTACGCTCAGTAGTTTGCCATTGCTTTCTGAGCGACCGGCTCACATACCTCCGTAAGTTACGGCGAAAGCCGTAACATCTTCGCCAGGGAGACCGGCAGTCACATCAATACATATGTAATTTCTTACTTTCTTATTCTGGATATTTTTCCTAGATACTTTCCAAGAAATCTAGATATTTATGGATGTTGTTAGGGTCGTTTCTAGATATTTTTGGTCAAAAAAAAGTGGCAACCCTGCCCAGTAGTTGTCAACCATTCAAAACAAGCAGTGGAGAATGCAGATAATAGGCTTTTGCAATTCTTCTCCAGAGTACATCGTAATTTACAGCTTAATTCCCCCCCCCCCCCCCAAGTTTTTGCATTTGCATGTATGGCAGATGTAAACGGGTAGCAATTTATGGGCGATTTTGTGCATATATTTATATGAATACATGTAATTTGTTGTGTTGGAAAAAAGTTTAAAGAAATTGGTGATGTGTCATATAGAAGGAAAAAAAAACTTTGTTGTATTGATTTAAAAAAACCAAAAAAAGCTATCAGTGTGAATGAGGATACCTGGCGGGTGAAAGAGTTTTTCTATTAAATGTTTTGGGGCTGCATGGGAGCAAATGATTACCTAAACATGAATATAATGTTGTCACATGTATATGAGTGTATATGTTTGTATTTGCAAATGTAAAATGACACTGATTTTATGCAGAATAAACGTTTAAAAAAAAATTAACAGTTTTTGAGCTCTGATCACAACAGCCAACATCTACCATGAGCGCAGGATATGGCGGAGGGCCACCAAACATTGATGGTATGGTGTCGCTGAAAGTTGATAATCTCACTTACAGAACGACGCCGGAGGATTTGCGCCGTGCTTTCGAAAAATATGGCGACGTTGCAGATGTGCATATTCCCAGGGACAGACTTACGAGAGAGAGAGCAGAGGATTTGCTTTTGTTCGTTTTTATGACAAACGTGATGCCGAAGATGCAATGAATTCAATGGATGGAGCTTTACTTGATGGCAGAGAAGTGAGATGTCAAATGGCAAGATACGGCCGACCATCTGAACCTGACAGAAGAGGGTCATCACGGCGGGGTTATGGTGGAAGTGGCAGCGGTAGCGGAAGAAGGGGAAGACGTTCCAGAAGCCGATCTGCCAGCCATTCTCACAGTCTGAACGACTGCAGATCCTGCAGCAGGGGCAAGGCAGCTACTTCCTGCAGCCACTTGAGATCCTTTGATAAGGATGGAGCCGAAGCCTCAGACTGATTTTGGCGCCAAATGTGTTGACTTTCCTGTGTCATGGGAGTCACCGGCTACAAATCCAGACAAGGAAGATCAGAACAGTGTGCAGCGCAGAACAGCCACTCTCAGCTTCCTTGATGACGAATACCCACAGGATCTCTGGATCAGAGTCTACACAGATGGGTCAGCACAAAATGCTGTTCGAATTGGAGGAGTGGGAGTGTACATAGAATACCCAAATAATACTAGAGACACGGCCAGAGTTCCAACAGGAAAGTACTGCCATAACTATGATGCTGAAATTGAGGCAATCAAGATAGTCACAGAGAAATTACAAAATACCAGCCATGGTACACAACCTGTGGTGATATTGACAGATGCAAAATCCGTAATAGAGGCGCTCCTGTCTGGGAAATTGCCAGTTCTGAGGACACTGCTTTCTGAACTTAGCAGTCATCGTAAGATCACCATACAGTGGATACCATCCCACTGTGGAGTCCCCGGAAACGACAGAGCTGATCGATTGGCTAAGGAAGGAGCCAAAGAAGAACAACCTGATGTGCCCATTACATACCACCATAAGAAAAGAATGATCAAATCAGTCAGAAGGCCACCAAACCTTACTCAAGACGACTACCACGTTATGGACGTCAATCTTCTGCGCCTCAGAACAGGACACAATATATTACACAACCACATGCATACAAAATTCAAATTGGTAACTCAGCCATGTGCACATGTGGTTTGGCGACGCAGACAACAGAGCACATACTCCAAGACTGCCCAAACTACAACATATCCAGGCGAACCTTCTGGCCTACAGAGACAACAGTGGAAGATAAACTCTATGGACCGATGCGTGAACTAAAAAAGACTGTTAGATTCATACAAGAGACAACATAGCAGTTATAAACATATTTCAGGCGAGCGAAAGAAGAAGAAGAAGAAGAAGAAGAAGAAGAATATGCTTGTGACTAAGAAAAGGTGCTTTTCAGAACAGTGAACGTTTAGCATATATACCCTTGTTGTTTTCTATTTAAAGAAATATATTTTAAGTGGCCCTAGGAGGCCAGTAAAAAAATGTTTTTTCCCCCACAGGGGGCGGTTTATTACATCGAAGACCAAAGCCTTGTTTGACAAGAAAGGATTGATCTGACGCTATTCTTTCCTGACTGGAATGGATAATACTGTCTTAGTATACAATGACGAATTAAACATAAATGTGAAACGTTAAAAGTTGATTATAAAATGTAATTAAGCACAAACTAAACACATTATCTGTAAGTAAATTAATAGTGTTATTATTGGCATTATAAAATCTGACTAAAAAATTAACCATTTTATTTAGTAAGGAATACTACAGAGATTTTAAAGTTAGTTAATGATATTATTCTAGGTATACAATTTCCTTTGTCTAAATTTCAGTAATCTCCCTTGTAACAATATTAGATGTTTATGTCTCATACTCATTGGTGCTTGCTTGCTTGTGTTCGTTGGCTTGAGCTCCAACGCGAAGTCCTGTATGTCGGATGAAGGCATCCTGTTGTCCAACATCAGTGTGATGTCATACAGGACCTGAGGTTTGCGTGAGTATCCGCTGTCCCATGTCTGGCTTATTGGTGTGCAGACTGGTGGTTCCTCGCCGTACAGGCAGGAACTCTACAACTTCGGAGGAATCGACGATCTTACTGACTTTAGCCAGGACCCCGAAGGGACCTGTTGCCCAGGACGCTCGACGAGGACGCGTCAATAGGTCTTGGCCAGTATATAACCCAGCCCTGGTGCCTTGGAAACACCTAGGCGTCCCAAACTCATTGTTATCAAGATGTTTTTCTTTTCAATCAATCAATCATGTGCCATGCCGGGAATCGTGGGCGGTCATGACTCGCCATTTCACTCGATCACCAGAGTCGTGGATCAGCTCAGTGTTCCAGTCTCGTCCATGCCATGCGGCCAACCCATCCAGGTATTTTCCTGTAGTACTTGGTCATTGGTTTTTCTGTTTGTCCATGGTATTCTTTGCATTTTCCTCAGAAACCACATCTCTACAGCCATCAGATGTTTTTCAGCTTGACTGCTCATTGTCCAAGTTTCACATCCATACAAAAGAACAGGCTCTATGTATCCTCTCAACACTCTTTTTCTCGTTTCAATTGACATCCTTTTATTGGTCAGAATGTTTTTCATCTTGCTAAAGGCTACTTTCGCCATGGCGATTCTTGTTCTAATCTCTTCAAGGCATCTCCCATCAGATGTTATGACTGTTCCAAGATAATTGTATCGATCCACTTGTTGAAGAATATTTCCATTTACTTGTATATTACATTGTGGCACTTCTTTCTTCCTCGTGACGACCATAACCTGTGTTTTTTTACAATTTAATTCTAACCCCAGTTTCTCACCGTGTACAACAACCGTATC
Organism: Cepaea hortensis; assembly: GCA_963921405.1. Lineage (NCBI taxonomy): Eukaryota > Metazoa > Mollusca > Gastropoda > Stylommatophora > Helicidae > Cepaea > Cepaea hortensis. The sequence goes on along the minus strand of OY992889.1, from coordinate 8,687,508 downwards.
TAGTAATTGTTGCAGGTCCTGCGCATTGTCTGCAATTAATACTGTATCATCTGCATATCTAATGTTATTGATGTTTCGTCCTCCAATACTGATTCCATTTATATCTTCTACATTTCTGAAAATATGTTCAATGTACAGAAAAGAAAGATCTGGAGAAATTACACATCCCTGCATAACACCTCACTTTTTCATTAGGTATCTAGTAACCCCGCAGAATGCTTGAACATAAGTATTAATAAGTGTAGTAATCAATCAAGGCATTACTATCATGTTATTATATTTTAAATAGTCTCAATTCAAACGTAATTGCACCAGCATTTGGCAGATAGATAGATAGAGAGAGAGAGAGAGAGAGAGAGAGAGAGAGAGAGAGAAAGAGAGAGAGAGAGAGAGAGAGAGAGAGAGAGAGAGAGAGAGAGAGAGCGAATGAGAGAAAGGGAGAGGGTGGGAGAACTATTTGTTCAAAATGAATGAAATTTACAAACATAAATGACATTTCCTCTAAACATAATATTTGTCTACATAAACCCCATAAACTTGCATGGCCTTTCGCCAGTGTGAAAGTAAGTGCATGCAGACCTTGACTGTGCCAGACCAGGTTTTGTCCTGCTCACTTCGCCTATTAATCGTCATCTCTCCCACTCCTATCACCTAGGCCATAGCCACCAGTCACACCACTCACCTTCTCGTTGCTACTTTGGCGTTGAAATCCCCGAGGATGACAGTCATTTCAAAATTGTTACACTGGTCCTCGGCCATGTCTAATTCGTTATATCATTCAAGAAGCCCTGGGCAAGGAAACGTGAGGCGAAGAAATTCATTGGCATTGAGAATCTTTCTCACTGAACCCTTGCTTTCTACAAATCCACATTGTTCTTCTCCTATTTATATCATCAGCATCAAGTGCCATGACGACCGTTCATAGATCCCCACATATCTCTGTCTTTGGTTTTCTGGATCAACTCTGCCGTTGAAATTCCTCCACGCCACTGTCGCAAACCACCCTGTATCTTTTTCTTGGTCTCCCTCACTTCTCCTCGATCTTTCCAGTTGTCACGATGTTCTCTAATGCCTCTCTTCTCATCACATAACCAAAAAAGCTGTTTGCCTCTTTTTTATTGTTGTATATAATGTTCTAGTTTTATTAGCCTCTTTCAAGCATTCGTCGTTAGTTTTATATCCATTATAATTGATACCTCTATTTTTTTCTCTTCTCTCTCTACCAGATTGGTTTATGTTATATTCCTCGGAAGTTATAATATCTGGTCTCACATATACCTAACATGTTAATATTCAGTATTATAATTTCTTTCTTAATGTTATCAAAGTTTGTGATGGGCTTGGGTAATTGTCTTTAAACTTTGTGTGGCCATATGAGGCCAGTTAAAAAAATTATTTCCCCATAGATTTTTTTTTTAAACGTTTATTTCATATAAAGCAATGCATATTTACAAGGTGTTAAGTGTCACATGTGTGAATAAAACAAATACATACATATATACAGTTATGATAATGATATTTATGACATAATGCATATAAACACACATTCTTTGCATATGCTTCATTTCCACTTCCACAAGCGGAATGCATGTAACACCTGTCCATCTCTCCCTCTCCTATCTCTCACACCACACACACACACACACACACACATTTTATCTTGATCTATCTAGTGCTTTCTGCAGACAACAGTACATTGAATGCCGTGAGCTTGGGCAATAAACTTTAAATTATCATTCCCATTAAAATGTGGCTTCTTTGTAATTTCTGGGCCACATAGCCACCGAGGTGAAGGTTCACGTTGTTGGTGTTGTTGGCCTGATGTCAAATTACAGTGTGACGCTCTAGTGCCCTGCAAATGTCCATCTTCTTCTCTTCTTCTTCTTCAGCTTTCCAAGCCATTGAGGTTCTTTGCTGCAAATACAATCCATCTCCATTCGTCTCTCTGGCGGACCTTCTCTTGCCAGTCGTTGATTCCAAGTGCTTGTAGGTCTGTACATGTATTATCTCTCCACCGTCTTCTTGGTCTACCTCGGGGTCCACGGTCATTTATTTCCTGAGTGTAAGCGAGTTTTGTTTCCCTATTATCTTCCATTCTTTCTATATGCCCCAGCCATTGTAGTCTATTAGCCTTCATGATACCAGTGCTTAGCGGGGACTTAAACAGATCATAAATGTCTTTGTTACTTCTTCTTTTCCACTCTCCACTTTGTGTATCCTGCAAATGTCCATGACACCTTTTATTTGGAGGACAAGAATCAGGGATTTATAACTGGCAATTAGAGTCCATGGCCTGTCCCCAGGGAGATAATTGGTCAAAAGCTGTGATAGTGTCTGGGTTTCATATACAATGGGAAGGACTTAAAACCTGACCACTACAAGCCACCTTAGGTTACTGGGTACTTAAATGGCACATTTAATTTGTTTATACATGGTGGTGCATATTTTTATTTTCAAACATATCATTACCATATAAATCATTTTAATACTTGAGATATCACCTTGGCGTAAAGGTTGCTATGCGAGCGCGCGCACACACACACACACAGACACACACACACAAACATACACATACACACAAACATACACATACACACAAAAATAAACATTCACGTGCAATTACATGCACCACACATACACACACCTGCATCCACACACAGACGCATACCTATGTTACTGCCAACGACACACACACATCCACAATATATTTCATGTTGCACATTGAAATATAATATTGGGAAAATTAATAATAATGGTAGCAGTAATGACAGTAATAATAATAATAATGATAATATAATTGTAAGATTTAAAAAAAAGTCGCTTAAAAGTCGACAGGGTCGACTTCATTGCACCGGGTTTTATCCCATATGGCTAGGTCTCTTTCCGTAGCAAGGAAAGCGTCGCACAAAACACGAACTCCGTAGCTTTTAGCGACGACCCACAGGAGTCTCCGAAACATTTAACTCGTAAACCGAAGGGCGCGGCCCGGAATCGAACCAAAAACTTTGGAACTCGAGTCAAACGGCTTGACCACTTCGCCACAGAGACTAAATTATTAATACCTTCAATAAACACATTTACATTTGTGTTATCCTTTGTTTAAAGCAAGTTATTTGCTTCTTCTGTAATATGTGCTGTCTTCAGGCAAATCTCTTGAAGGATTTGCGCTTGTGGGGCTAAGATTAGAATGTTTTAGTCTTTTTGTTGATAAAGATGTTGGAGAATTTCTTTGTTGATTGTTCTGTAATTGTATTATGCTTTGTTTCTTAATGTCCGTACAAGATTTCTGTACTCTGCCAATAGAACAAGTAGCTTTGTGTGGATGTCTTGTGTGGAGTAATGAATAGAATTTATCATGATTGCTTATTAAAAATCTGTTCTTTATTTCGTATTAGTGTTTAGGATGTTTTGTAGGAGATTTCTTGTTCGCATGATTGTGTTGCATTCGTAATAGATGTGCTCTTCTGTTTCTTGGACGTTCCGTCTACAAAGCTGACACTGTAATATTTGTTTAATTATTTTTGCTGTTCTCTCTGTTGTTGGGGTCATGCTGTAAACAAGCCTATATGTAATTTCCTTTGCTTTTGAGGTAATCTGCTTGTTGTGAATATTAGAGAAAGTTTCGGTATAATCTTTTATGGAATATCTATGTCCTCTTTTAATTCTGAGATGTACTGGAGATGCTTGTAGTTTAACTAAATGCTTGTAGATTGTGTGTGCTTTCTTGTGTAGTAATTTTTCGTGCCCTTTAATGGCTGAAATACATGTTTTGTAAAACGTTGGGAGAGTACCAAAGTAATGTGAGGATGTATTCCTAATAGGTTTTAAATAAGATAACCTAATTCCAATATTCAATCAATCAATCAATCATGTGCCATGCCGGAAAGCGTGGGCCGTCATGACTCGCCATTTCACTCGATCACCAGTGTCGTGGATCAACTCAGTGTTCCTGTCTCGTCCATGCCATATAGCCAAGCCATCCAAGTATTTTCCTCTCGGTCTTCCTCTTGGCCTGTTCCCTTCGATCTTGCCAGTTGTCACTAAGTTCTCCAATCCATTTCTTCTCATAACATGTCCAAAAAATTTTGACTGTCTACGTCTAATTTCTCTAATCAGTTTACGATGTTCATTTGTCTCCTGTAGTACTTGGTCATTGGTTTTTCTGTCTGTCCATGGTATTCTTTGCATTTTCCTCAGAAACCACATTTCTGCAGCCATCAGATGCTTTTCAGCTTGACTGCTCATTGTCCAAGTTCCACATCCATACAAAAGAACAGGCTCTATGTATCCCCTCAACACTCTTTTTCTCGTTTCAATTGACATCCTTTTATTGGTCAGAATCTTTTTCATCTTGCTAAAGGCTACTATCGCCATGGCGATTTTTGTTCTAATCTCTTCAAGGCATCTCCCATCAGATGTTATGACTGTTCCAAGATAATTGTACCGATTCACTTGTTGAAGAATATTTCCATTTACTTGTATATTACATTGTGGCACTTCTTTCTTCCTAGTGACGACCATAACCTTAGTCTTTTTACAATTTAATTCTAAACCCAGTTGCTCACTGTGTACAACAACCGCATCTACTAATTGTTGCAGGTCCTGCGCATTGTCTGCAATTAATACTGTATCATCTGCATATCTAATGTTATTGATGTTTCGTCCTCCAATGCTGATTCCATTTATATCCTCTACATTTCTGAAAATATTTTCACTGTATAGGGAAAAAAGATCTGGAGACATCACGCATCCCTGCCTAACACCCCTCTTAATTGGCTGATACTGTCCCACTTCATTATCAATCCTTATTGCAGCTTGTTGTTTCCAATATATGTTTTTTATAAGTCTAATGTCTTTCCCATCAATTTGTAGATCTGCAAGCATATCCACCATGTTGACATGTCTAACTCTATCAAAAGCCTTTGTATAGTCAATAAAGCAAAGATGTATATCCTTGTTTACTTCTATAGCACGTTCAATAACTGTTCGCAGCATATACAATTCCAATATTATTGTGTACTAAAGGGTGTTTTTCTGGGTGTTGTAGGATTTCGAGTACGTGTTTGATTCTAAGTGCTTGTATTTTGGTTGTTATGTCTTGGAGGGCGGTACCTCCATCTTTTTTGTCTTGCATGAGTGTAGTATGTTTGATACTGTAGATGGTGCTGCCAAACACAAAGCGTCTAATCTCTTTGTTTATGTTTGTGACAGTCTGACGTGGGGGTGGGGTGGGGGGGGGTATAGGAATGTGCACAGATATAGTATTTTTGGAATTATATATGTATTAACAATTTTACTTCTACCAAATATGGTGGTTGTTTTGTATTTGTACCTCTGTAACATATCTGTTATTTTCTTCTCTAGATTTTGCCATGTGTCTGATTTGGTTGACATGGGAAGATTATTCCGTACAATTTTATAAGATTTCTTGATGTTAAGTCAAATGGAAAATCCGCCTTATTTTTTTCCATTTGTCCAAGCCCATTATAGTAGATGTTTGGAAGTTTAATTTTGCCCCACTCCCTTTGCCGAAAAACTAGAACGTTTCCAATATGATCCGAACAGATTTTTCAGTTGTCGGAAAGAAAATGGTATCGTCCGCATAAGCACGCAGCTTTTGTTCACCCTTCCCTGGTATGAACGTACCCCTGACATTGTCGTCCTGTCGTATCTTTTCTAGAAGTGGCTCTAGAGCGACAACGTACAGTAAAGGGGACAAGGGACATCCCTGTCTCACTGACCTAGTCAACCTGACAGAGTTGGTTAGGGAATGGTTTAATAGAATCCGACGTTCTGGTTTAAATATAAAATTTGGATCCATGCCCGAAAATAATTTTTCACGTTGCAGTGTGAGAGAGTTTTGTGGAGGTATGAGTGAGATATTCTGTCGAATGCTTTTTCTTGATCTAAAGAGAGAATTGAGGACTGACAGTTTTTCAGATGTGTGTAGTTGATGATGTCCCTTATGAAGTGTGTGTGTTGCTGGATATTCCGGTGTTGTACACTACATTGCTGATCTTCATGAATGAGAGATGCCATTACTGGTTTCAATTTATTCGTCAAAGCCTTTGTTAAAATCTTGTAGTCTACATTTAAAAGCGAGATAGGTCTGTAACTCTTTGATTAATTGATTGATTTAGGAACCGACATAACAGCATTCGGGGCATTCCCATAAGTGCTCCGTCCCCATCGCCAGCAGCTAGCGAAGAGTTCCAACACTAATAGTTCCAGTAGCAATCGGATTATATGTCCGTCTCGCCTTTCCTCTGAGCGTCGATCGTCGGCCAGATCCCTTCGTCACCCCTCGCTGTCGCATTCTTGCCAGACCATGGTGATCCATTTGCTCCTCCGAGGTGTACACGTGCTCCCACAAGGCCGCAACCACGTCTGCCTTGTCATGCATCAATACTCCATCAAGGTTTGCAGAGCCAGCCAATCTGTTCGCCTGTTCATTTCCCAGCACACCAGCATGCCCCGGAGAAAAGATCCAGGCGATGCTTGTCACTCGTGACTTTCGAAGCGAAGCAAGCCACTCTGCACGAAGCTTGCCTGTCCTCACCCTACTCAGCATGCTTCCTGAGTCAGTTACAATCACGATGTGTGTGTGTGTGTGTGTGTGTGTGTGTGTGTGTGTGTTTCGTATTCTCCATCCAGCGGAAAACTGCACTGACCGCCTCCAACTCCATTCTTAAGCTAGATGTTGTGGTATCATATGCCAAGCTCTCCTGCACCAAACGTCGACAATTAGCTTTTGCTAAGATCCCCCAGGCACTTCTCCTGCCTCTCAACACCGAACCATCTGTGTATACAATCTGTGTATTATCACTTCATATTACAATGAAGTTTATTCCAGATCCGCCAAATCCCAATCAGAACTACTTTCGAGCCAAAAAAAGCACCAAATTGCAATATTATTTTTTTGGGAAATCACTAAAACAAGCCCTGGCGGTATTCATTCAAAATGTTATAAAGTAGCACATTATAATTTATTATTATCACTGAATATTAGAATGAAGTTTATTCCAGATCTGCCAAATCCCAGTCAAACAACTCCTCTTCAGTTTCTGTGGCTATTTCCTGATGTGTTTGCTCCTGCAACGATGAGGATGAAGAGGATGATTGAAAGAAACGTGTATGTGCCTCATGTGATCCAATTTTTCGTATAATATCCTTAGGTAGTTTATAATCATGACAGCATTCGCCATATCTCTTCATTCCTTATCTAATAGTCAAAACAGCTGTCAAACTCTTGATGCTCAGTCTGTTCCGCAATTTTGATTCTATAACTCCAATCTGACTGAAAATACGCTCCACGTCCGCATTAGAATGAGGTAAAATGAGCACAGTTAAAGATAAATCTGTAAGATCTTGGAAAGGATTTTGACCGGTAGGTTCCCTGTATGAGGCTATTGCTGCCCACAGTCCAAGTGTGTCAGAGGTCTGTGTTCACTGCATAGGATGAAATTTTCTCCACTGGAAATCGATGCGGATGAGAGTAGCTGCATCTTCTACACAATTTTTAGCAAGATCCAATATACAGGGATTAATTGGCTGTAGACATTCACTTCCACTAAGACATGACATGAACTGCAACACTCGAACGTTATCGGGCAAAAGTAAACGCAGCTGTGTCAACAGCTCTATTAAAAACTGGATGCACTTTCCACGAATTTCTTTCTCATTAGGAAACTGGTAGTCTGCTATTTCTTTCTCAAACTCATAACCTAGATTGGGATTCAATCAATCAATCATGTGCCATGCCGGAAAGCGTGGGCGGTCATGATTCGCCATTTCACTCGATCACCAGAGTCGTGGATCAGCTCAGTGTTCCTGTCTCGTCCATGATTGGGATTAGGATCTAAATAATCTTAATCTTGAATAGCATTACTTTCTGTTATCCCCCCCCCCCCCCCCCCACAGGAATAGCAGTCTTTGAACTGATAGAATCAGTGAGTTAGACAAGATTGCTGAGTAGTTTTGTTGGATCCTGTATATCTGCTTCGAATTTCTTATTCACACTTTGAACTTCTCCGAGAATATGCTTGAGAAATATGAGATACACATAGTTTTTCATGTCGCTAAACATAGAATGTAAAAGGTCTGCTGTATAACAGCGCTCGTTGAGTCTTGCTATATCAAAATGAGTTCTGAGCTCGACCCACTGCTGCAATATTCTGACAATGGCAGACTGAATGGACATCCATCGTGTCTGGCTTAATTGAACAATCTTCAGCGGATGTTGTCCATCATTTATTGAAGCAAAAAGCTCCCTGTACTTTTCTTGACGAAGACTTGAGTGAGAAAACCAGTTATATTTTCTCTAATCATGAACTCTATGTTCCTGGGCAGACAAGCAGCTGCAGCCTGTGACACTGCCAGCTTATGGGAATGACATGCACACCTAACAAGCACCAGATGAGGAACTACGGATTTTAATTTTGTATATACTCCATTGTTTACACCTGTCATGACAGATGCATTGTCAGTGCCGAGTGCAACTAGTCTTTGCAACTCAAGTCCATTGGTGTTTAAACAATCTTTTAACGCATTGCATATTGCCTGCGCGTTGCAGTCACTCACTTCAACTAAATTGTATTAAAGGGAGTTTAATTACGTAAATATTACACGGTAATGTACTAAGGCTGTTTTACTCCCACGCTTCAGTTCAAATTCGGCTTTTTAGTGTCCCCAAAATGATTTTTTATAGTAATTTTTCCCACCCAATAAAAGCACTAAAAAGCACCCCAAAAATATTGTGAAGCACCAAATTAGCGCGGCAGCGCTAAATGGAAAATTTTCGCACTAAATGACTTGAAAAGGCACTAAATTTAGTGCAAAAAGAGTCAAAATGGCAACACTGCATATGTACGGGAAAAAAACCCAGTGTCACACAATATCCATCAAATAGTACATACTTCATAGTTAAAGTTACTACACAATATCAAAAGGTACAAAATACATAGTTAAAGTCACATAGTTAAAGGATGTCATCAGACATGGTCAGTCTACGGCCATCGTACAGAGTGCTGGTGTCCAAGGAGTGACCAAATATCACGTGCTGTCCATCAATCTTGGTATAATGATCAGATATGTAGAACGGTCTCTGCCAAAACATGGGAGACTTGGAGAAAGCCAAATCACTGGTGATTCTTCTTCTTCTTTCGTTCGCTTGAAACATGTCTACAACTGCAATGTCGTCTTTTGTATGAATCTAACAGTCTTTTTTAGTTCATTCAGCGGTCCATAAAGTTTATCTTCCACTGTTGTCTCTCTAGGCCAGAAGGTTCGCCTGGATATGTTGTAGTTTGGGCAATCCTGGAGTATGTGCTCTGCTGTCTGCGACGCCAAACCACATGTGCACATGGCTGAGTCACCAATCTTGAATTTTGTATACATGTGGTTGCGTAATCTATTGTGTCCTGTTCTGAGGCGCAGAAGAATGACCTGTTCTGGTCTGTCCATAACGTGGTAGTCGTCTTGAGTAAGGTTTGGTGGCTTTCTGATTGATTTGATCATTCTTTTCTTTTGGTGGTATGTAATGGGCACATCAGGTTGTTCTTCTTTTGCTCCTTCCTTAGCCAATCGATCAGCTCTGTCGTTTCTGGGGACTCCACAGTGGGATGGTATCCACTGTATGGTGATCTTACGCTGACTGCTAAGTTCAGAAAGTAGTGTGCTCAGAACTGGCAATTTCCCAGACAGGAGCGCCTCTATTACGGATTTTGCATCTGTCAATATCACTGCAGGTTGTGTACCATGGCTGGTATTTTGTAATTTCTCTGTGGCTATCTTGATTGCCTCAATTTCAGCATCATAGTTATGGCAGTACTTTCCTGTTGGAATTCTGGCCGTGTCTCTAGTATTATTTGGGTATTCTATGTACACTCCCGCTCCTCCATTTCGAACAGCATTTTGTGCTGACCCATCTGTGTAGACTCGGATCCAGAGGTCCTGTGGGTATTCATCATCAAGGAAGCTGAGAGTGGCTGTTCTGCGCTATACACTGTTCTGTTCTTCCTTATCCAATATTCCTCTCACTTTTGACTGGATTTGTAGCGATATTCTATGCTCATCTTTCCACGGGGTTCGGTCTGGAATAGTTGTCAGGGGGATAACAACTGTGGGAAGATCGATGGATTCACTGCAGAGTTGTTTGGCCTGGTGGATGAAATTACTTCTTTTCAACCGCCCCATAGCTAAGTTTTCAAATCGGTTCTTCATAGGGTGGCCTGGCAAGCTGAGAAACTTTTCTGCTTGTATTAGTGTTTTTGTATCTCTGCGTTCTCTTAAAGCTTGTGTCCTCCCCATTTTCTCCATTGCTACTATAGGGGTTGATCTCATCCCTCCTGTGATGACTCTAAGAGCTTGATTTTGCACCTTGTCCAGCTCCTGCAATGTAGTTTTTGATGCTGAACACCACGCAGTTGACCCGTATTCCAAGTGTGGTCGTATGCTCTGTTGGTAAACTTTGCTAAGTATTTTCCCACTGGCTCCCCACGTGGTTCCAGTTAGCTTTCTCAGGATGGCAATTTTCCTTCTGGCTTTTGCTACTGCTTTTTTGATGTGTTTTCTCCATGTCAGCCTGTCGTCAAATGTTACACCAAGGTATGTTGGTTCCTTATCTTCTCTTAGGGGTGTTCCATTTATCTGAATGCTCCCTGCCTTTTGTTTCGGAGAAAGGGTAAATAGAGTGATGCTGCACTTGTCAGTGTTTATGCTGATACACCATCTATCCGCCCATGCAACAAATGTATCTACAGCTCTCTGTAGCAATATGGTGGCCACTGATGCATGTTCATTTGCGCTCCACAAAACCAGGTCATCAGCGTACATTGCCGCTTTAATTCCGTCGGGTAGATTAGCAACAAGATCATTGATGAAGATTAGAAAAAGTGTTGGGGACAGGACTCCGCCCTGGGGAACACCGTGACGTAATAGTACTTTCTTGCTCTTGAGACCGTCTATCTGTACTCGGGCTCTTCTGTTGTGCAAGTATGCTTTTACCCATTTGTACATTCTTCCATTGACTTTACAGTTTCTCAGTTTCTTCATCAGACCCTCTTTCCAGACTTTGTCAAAGGCTTTCTTCAGATCTATCCAAGCCGCAAGTACCAGCTTCTTCTCTTGGAATGCATCCTCAACTTCTTGAGAGAGGTAGGTTGTCTGATCTTCCGTAGAGTAGCACTGCCTAAAGGCAGCCTGTTGTGGCACAAGGATGTTTTCACTTTCAATGTACCACTGTAGTCTGTGATTGATGACGCGTTCCATTGTTTTGCAGAGACAACTGGTGAGGCTAATGGGTCTGTAGCTGGAGGCAATGGAACTGTCTTTCCCAGATTTTAGGAGGGGTATCATGATTGCTTCTCTCCAGACTTGTGGAACACAGCTTAAGGTCCATGTATTATTAAAGATCTGTATCAACTTTGCTTTGGCCTCTGTTCCTAGGTTCCTGATCATTTCATTGGAGATACCATCAGCTCCTGGTGATTTTCTCATTTTCAGTTTTGATATGGCTAGCTCCAGTTCACTGAATGTGATAGGTGTCTCCATAACCTCATGTACAATTTCCTTCTGTCCTGTATTTTGCCATTTCTCTCGAATCTCCTGTTGTTTCTCTGGACTAATTTCAATATTGCTGTGTAGCCATTCTTCTTTGACCTGACCCCTCTGGATACTGGTGTTGAATTCTCTGGCCAGTTCTTCCATGCCATCATCTTATATCACCAGTAGGTCACCATATCGAATGCCGTCTGGGCCTGGGACAGTGTTAGGTGATTTCTTGAGCATCGCACGCATTATCTCAGCTGTGATTATCCATTCTTCGTCTGTCCCGACCCCCTCGTACAACTGAGAGAGTGTCGTTGTGGTCCTCTGTCTGGCAGGCTCGTCTTTCTCGTCAGTCTGTTCTATGTAGCGTGCAAGAAGGGCCTTACCTTTACCCGCATCCGACTTTTTCCATGTGAGGTCTGTGCCTTGAAAGTATGGAATATCCCTACGTTGTTCAGCACCGTTCATGCTTTTATGGAGGCGCCAGAATGTCGTAAGAGATTGCTCGGAGCACACCTTCCTGCAGAACTCGTCCCATTTCTCGGCCTTGGCCTGTTTGGCACAGGATTTGAATAAAGTCATCGTCCTATGGACCTCAGTCTTCAGGTTCGCCAACTCAACCTGTGGCATGTTAGCCTTTCTGGCCTTGTGCCAGTCTTTGGCAGCCTGCCTCTTTCCCAGCCATGCCTCCTCACCTCTCCATTCCACCATGGTGGCTGCAACCATCTTTCTTGTCTCCTGACGTAGGAAGTTAGTTTTCTTCTTCTGATCTTGCTATGGCGTCTTGACCAGTGTTGTCGTACGGGAAGGCATTTGTCTTGTTTCTTTGATTTGTGGCCCTGTATTTCTTGATCAGGATGACACAAGGGTAGTGGTCACTATCGTGGTATCCCAGTGTGCCCCACCGGAACCTTGGTGCGATGGTGGGCGACAACAGAGCCAAGTCAATGACGCTGTCAGAGTCACCTGGTCGAATGGCTATTCTAGTGACCTTCCCATCATTCAGACAGACTAGGGCAGCAGATGCCAGGGCGTCCTCCAGATCTTCTCCCTGTCTATTGGTGATGCAATTCCCCCATTGACTGCCTCTGGCATTGAAGTCCCCACAGTAAATTATATGCCTTTCATCCATATCGAACAAACTCTGCCATTGTCGCACGTCGACCTTCCCATTTCGCGCATAAACGTTCACGATTACTAGCTGCACTGGCGTCATTATTCTTAATGCCTGCACTGGCAGGGCATCACTGTTCCAGGAAGACATATCGATCTCAGACACTAGTATGTTGTCGCAGACCAGAATGGCCTGTCCGAGGTGCCGCCTGTTAAAGACACCCTGAAATCCCGCGACATTGACTGTTCCGTCGCCGAGCTGTGTTTCTTGTATGACTACAATATCGTTTCCGTAGAGTAGTTTTTCGAGAATAGAGTCGGCGTTGACTAAATGATGCACAGTTCCAGTACAGTACTCGAACGTTTCCGATACCCAATCTGTTACATTTTAATCGCCTTCTGTGTGCGCCTGCCCTCTTCCCACGCTGTGTTCTTGCCGATCGTCTGGTCGTCATCTTAAGTTTAACTATTGCCACCGGGCGCCGATGATACGCCGAAGGGAGTCCGGGCACGCGTGCACGAACTCCGTTGCACGGTCCGAACTCCATTTCACCTCGAAAAACACACTTAATCCATAAATATTTTGGAAAAAACACGTTCCATTTTACGGGACGAAGAAATGTCCCGCCATCTTGTTTCAAGGGAACTCACTCTCCTTCGCCTTCTTTTTTCGTAGACATTCTTTCGCTCACTATCTTCAGTTGTACTCTTATGGCACATGCTAACAATGTCACATAAATTATTTCTTTCCTATCTACATGTATCTCTCACCTACAATTTTGTCATTCGAACCTGCCTGACATATAATATTGCAATCACATGTACTATCACAATTAAAATTTGAAAATTTAACTACCCCTTGAATATGGGCGTATCATCGGTAACTGAATAAAAATCAGTGTGCATCAACAATTTCGATATCATGTTGGTGTATTAAAACTCTCATTTACACTTTCGCTCCGTTTTCTCTTTTTTTCCCCCCTGCTGGTACAAGTATTAGCTAGTTTCTTCTTCTATCTCCATTAGCCTATGCGTGCCATGTCTCTGATGTATAGTGGTTTTCGACCCACTGTGTCCTTTTTTTGTTTAGCTGATGTGCCTTCTTGTTGTTCTCTCTATGACTCTCTCATTTCTCTTTACCCTCACTTCGTTCTATTTATTCTATGGGGAATACATTATGGTCTTCTCTGTAGGTAATCTTATTACCATAGACCTTATTACAATAGGATACAAGGTGTAATCAATAATGGTACAATCTTCGGTATGATAATGTGACTGATGTTCATATGAATACCGCAATGCAGTGATGTTTTTGTTTGTACCTATATAACAATAAAGTGATGTTTCCCTTTATAGGTATGTTTTACGAGTTTATTTTATTCAATGTTGATGAATGATGTTAATTATTACTTCCTTAGTAGGCTGTGGCCGGTATCTGTCTTCTTTGCCTGTTGCCTCCATTCTTCCGGTACCACTAGTGTATCTTCTGCTCTTGGGGCTATCATTCTTCCTTAGAGTTCGGTTATCTCGGCCCCATTAGCCAACCGCTACCGCTACATCCGCCAGTCTCATCTCATCTAGTTAACAGGTACTGGTACATCACCTTAGGTGCGTGTGACCTTCTTTCTTTCGCTCTATCCCGTTCACGCTGAAATTAGCAACAACCTTGGATGTACATATATATATACATATTATATTACAACAATGACGTATCTTAAGCTGCTTCTATTGACTTGTTGTTATCCTGGTCAGTGTTCCAGAGTGACAATTTGTTTAGGCATCTTGTATGCGATCTGTCTTTTCAGTTGACAGTCTGACATGGTGTACTGTCAGCATGCAATTCATATTCAGAACACATCACTCTATTATCATTTTATTGCTTTTGCCATGCCGGATGAAATGAACAGGTGTGACATTTTATAGCTCATCTAATGGTAAACATCTATCGTTCTCATTGTACTCTTTACCAAACTATAGATGTAGTTCCTGTTAATGTTTTTACATCTCATGACATTACACCATTATTATATCAACATTATAAATATCCAGACATTCATTCTGCTAAAACAACTATCTGTATACTAAATCACATACATAGTATTTACACAATCTATACGGTATGTACAATATACCGGACGCACAAATCTCTGGAGCAACAGAGAACATCTCAACAAAATATTTATCTGCTGTTACTCAGGTCTTATGTAACCAGACTCCCGGCAAACACTTTGATCGGTACTGTGGAGGCGAATGATTTATACGTTGTGAAGAGAAACCAGAGTTTAGCAGGGGCAAGGCAGCAGCCTCCCCCCTTCCCCCGCAGAATACTGTCTTAGTACACAATGGCTAATTAAACATAAATGTGAAACGTTAAAAGTTGATTATAAAATGTAATTCAGCACAAACTAAACACATTTTCTATAAGTAAATTAATAGTGTTATTATTGACATTATAAAATCTGACTAAAAAATTGACCATTTTATTTAGTAAGGAATACTAAAGAGATTTTAAAGTTAGTTAATGATATTATTCTAGGCATACAATTTCCTTTGTCTAAATTTCAGTAATCTCCCTTGTAACAATATTAGATGTTTATGTCTCATAAACATTGTTATAAAGGTGTTTTTCTTTTCAATCAATCAATCATGTGCCATGATGGAAAGCGTGGGCCGTCATGACTCGCCATTTCACTCGATCACCAGAGTCGTGGATCAGCTCAGTGTTCCTGTATTGACATGCCATGTGGCCAACCCATCCAGGTATTTTCCTCTCGGTCTTCCTCTTGGTCTGTTCCCTTCGATCTTGCCAGCTGTCACTAAGTTCTCCAATCCATTTCTTCTCATAACTTTGTCCAAAAAATGTTGACTGTCTACGTCTAATTTCTCTAATCAGTTTACGATGTTCATTTGTCTCCTGTAGTACTTGGTCATTGGTTTTCTGTCTGTCCATGGTATTCTTTTCATTTTCCGCAGAAACCACATTTCTGCAGCCATCAGATGTTTTTCAGCTTGACTGCTAATTGTCCAAGTTTCACATCCATACAAAAGAACAGGCTCTATGTATCCCCTCAACACTCTTTTTCTCGTTTCAATTGACATCCTTTTATTGGTCAGAATCTTTTTCATCTTGCTAAAGGCTACTATCGCCATGGCGATTCTTCTTCTAATCTCTTCAAGGCATCTCCCATAAGATGTTATGACTGTTCCGAGATAATTGTACCGATCCACTTGTTGAAGAATATTCCCATTTACTTGTATATTATATTGTGATATTTCGTTCTTCCTAGTGACTACCATAACCTGTGTCTTTTTACAATTTAATTCTAACCCCAGTTCCTCACTGTGTACAACAACCGCATCTACTAATTGTTGCAGATCCTGCGCATTGTCTGCAATCATCTGTATCATCTGCATATCTAATGTTATTGATGTTTCGTCCTCCAATACTGATTCCATTTATATCTTTTTCATTTCTAAAAATATGTTCACTATATAGGAAAAAAAATATCTGGAGACATTACACATCCCTGCCCAACACCTCACTTTTTCTTTTAGGTATCTAGTAACCTCGCAGAATGCTTGAACATAAGCATTAATAAATGTAGTAATCAATCAAGGCATTACTATCATGTTATTATATTTTAAATATTCTCTATGCAAACGTAATTGCGCCAGCATTTGGGAGAGAGAGAGAGAGAGAGAGAGAGAGAGAGAGAGAGAGAGAGACAGAGAGAGAGACAGAGAGAGAGAGAGAGAGAGAGAGAGAGAGAGAGAAAGAGGGAGAGAAAGAGAGAGAGACAGAGCGAATGAGAGGTGTGTGGGGAGGGAACTATTTGTTCAAAATGAATAAAATTTACAAACATAAATGACATTTCCTCTAAACATAATATTTGTCTTCATAAACCCCATAAACATGCACGGCCTTTCGCCAGTGCGAAAGTAAGTGCATGCAGGCCTTGACTGTGCCAGACCAGGTTTTGTCCTGCTCACTTCGCCTATTAATCGTCATCTCTCCCACTCCTATCACCTAGGCCATAGCCACCAGTCACACCACTCACCTTCTCGTTGCTACTTTGGCGTTGAAATCCCCGACGATGACAGCCATTTCAAAATTGTTACACTGGTCCTCGGCCATGTCTAATTCGTTATATCATTCAAGAAGCCCTGGGCAAGGAAACGTGAGGCGAAAAAATTCATTGGCATTGAGAATCTTTCGCACTGAACCCTTGCTTTCTACAAATCCACATTGTTCTTCTCCTATTTATATCATCAGCATCAAGTGCCATGACGACCGTTCATAGATCCCCACATATCTCTGTCTTTGGTTTTCTGGATCAACTCTGCCGTTGAAATTCCTCCACGCCACTGTCGCAAACCACCCTGTATCTTTTTCTTGGTCTCCCTCACTTCTCCTCGATCTTTCCAGTTGTCACGATGTTCTCTAATGCCTCTCTTCTCATCACATAACCAAAAAAGCTGTTTGCCTCTTTTTTTATTGTTGTATATAATGTTCTAGTTTCATTAGCCTCTTTCAAGCATTCGTCGTTAGTTTTATATCCATTATAATTGATACCTCTGTTTTTTTCTCTCTCTCCACCAGAATGGTTTATGTTATATTCCTCGGAAGTTATAATATCCTCTGGTCTCACATATATGTAACATGTTAATATTCAGTTATCTCATTTCTTTCTTAATGTTATCAAAGTTTGGGCTGACTGCTGACCAGTCAGCAGATCGGGGCTTTATAACTAGCAATTAGAGTCCATTGCATGTCCCCAGGGGGATAATTGGTCCAAAGCTGTGATATAGTGTCTGTGTGTGTCACCCTGACCACAACAAGCCACCTTTACAAAAATGAAATTAGTGTTCAGATCTTTAAATGATCTTTTGTCGTAGACTCATCATCATCATCAAGTGCCCTGCCAGCTGGCGTAGGTGTTCATGGCTCTCCACAGATCTCGGTGTTTGGTTTTCTGGATCAACTCTGCTGCTGATATTCCTCCGTGCCACCGTCTCAATCCATCAAGCATCATTTCTCTTGGTCTGCCTCTGCCTCTCTTCCCCTCAATCTTTCCAGTTGTCACGATGTTCTCCAATGCCTCTCTGCTCATTACATGACCAAAGAAAGCTGTTTGTTTCTTTCATATTGTTGTATATAGTGTTCTAGTTTCATTAGCCTGTTTCAGGCAGTCGTTGTTAGTTACTCTGGCAGTCCAAGGAATTCGCAACATTCGTCTCAGGAACCACATCTCTGTTGCTTCTAATTTCTTCTTAATATGTTCATTTACATTCCAAGATTCGCTGCCATACAGCAAAACTGGTTCTATATAGCTCTTCAGCACTCTCTTACATTCAATGATATCGACTTATTGCACAAGATACTCTTCATTTTCTGAAATGCGGCTTTTGCTTGCCCTATTCTGCTCTTAATCTCTGTTGTACATCTTCCATCTGATGTTATAAATGTCCCTAGGTATCTAAAATTATCCACTTGGTTAAGAATGTTTGCTTCCATTTCTATGTCACATTTTGGTGTCACCATTTTCTTTGATATCACCATTGTTACTGTTTTCTTGATATTCAAGGAGAGTCCTTTCCTTGCACTCTCTGTTACTACAGTGTCCAACAATTGTTGTAGGTCTGTTGATTTATCTGCCACCAATACCGTGTCATCTGCATAGCGTATATTATTTATATTATAACCTCCAACTAGTATTCCTGGCATCTCTTTGATCTCTCTCATTATTAATTCGCTATATAGGGAGAAGAGATCTGGTGACAAGACACACCCCTGTCGTACTCCTAGCTTTATGTGTTCGTAATTACCCTCTTTATTTCCCATTTTAATTGCTGCTTCTTGGTTCCAGTAAATATTCTTTATTATTCTTAAATCTTTCCCATCAATGTTGATATCTTCCAACATTTTAATCAGTTCATCATGTTTTATTTGATCAAATGCCTTAGTATAATCTATGAAGCATAAATATATGTCTTTCTGTTTCTCTATTGACCTTTCTATTAGTGTCCTTAATGTATATATTGCATTGTTTGTGCCCTTTCCGTCCACAAATCCATACTGTTCTTCATTAATTTCCATTTTTATTTTCTTTCTGGTTCTTCTCATTATGATTCTGAGCAGAAGCTCAGCGATATGGTTTATGAGGTTAATTTACGAAAATTGTCACATTCAATTGCTCCTTGTCTTTTTGGTATAGCTATAAATACAGATTTCAGCATATCACTGGGTAAATATCCACTGCTGTAAATATCATTTAACATTTTGATTAATATATCTACTCCAAATTCTCCCAATATTTCTAATTCTTCTATTGTGATTTCATCTGGTCCAGCTGTTTTTCCTTTCTTCATATGTTTCATAGCGTCAGCGACTTATTCTTTTAGAATAGGTGGACCTTTTAGGTTACTTTCTTCTGTTAATTCTTCCCTTTCCCCATCATATAATTCTTCTATATACCCATTCCACCTCTTCATTATAGCACCTTTCTCCAATAATATCTTTCCTGTTTTTGATTTCAAACACCCTGTATTTATTCTTATTTTCTTCCCGTGAGCTCACTGATTTGTCTGTGAATATTTTTTGTATCTTTAATGGTATTTAATTCTGTTTTTTCTTTCTTCATATGTTTCATAGCGTCAGCGACTTATTCTTTTAGAATAGGTGGACCTTCTAGGTTACTTTCTTCTGTTAATTCTTCCCTTTCCCCATCATATAATTCTTCTATATACTCATTCCACCTCTTCATTGTAGCACCTTTCTCCAATAATATCTTTCCTGTTTTTGATTTCAAACACCCTGTATTTATTCTTATTTTCTTCCCTTGAGCTCACTGATTTGTCTGTGAATGTTTTTTGTATCTTTAATGGTATTTAATTCAATTTTTTTGCACTGCTCATTTAACCAAATTTCTTTTGCCTTCCAACATTTATCTTCTATTTCTTTATTTATCTTAGCGTATTCTTGTTTGTCATTTTTTACTGTTTTCTTTTGTCCATCATCATTAAGATTTCTTCATTCATCCATTTTTGCTTAGCTATTTGACTTCTCTCCGGTAATATTTCTTTGCTAGTTTGATGAATGGAGTCCCTTAACATTTCCCATTGTTCATTTATACTCTGTATTTTAGCTATTGCATGTACCTATTTTTCACAGTCACTATGTATTGTTCTTGAATTTCTTATCTACTTTCAGAACCTCTTTATTAAGTCTCATGTTCCTAACCATTTTTTCCCTCTCTTTAATCTTACTTTTATTTGTCCACATAGTGGTACACGATCACTATTACAGTCGGTGCCAGTCATTGTTTTTACATTAATTAGAGCATTTCTAAATCTTTTATTAATTAGTATGTAGTCAATTTGGTTGCGTATTTTCTGATCAGGGCTTTTCCATGTGTATAGTCATCTTTTATGGTATTTAAACCACGTGTTTTCAATTATCATATCATTGATATCTGCCCATTCTATTAGCTTTTCCCCTCTTTCATTTCTTGTACCTAAACCATAATTCCCCACTACATCCTCCATTTTCCCCTTTCCTACTTTTTTCCTACTTTTGCATTAAAATCACCAAGTATTATCTTTATTTCTTGTGATCCAGTTTGAGCCATCGTAATTTCTATTTCGTCGTAAAAGTGTTGTATTTCTTCATCACTACTGCTTGTTGTTGGTGCATATACTTGTATAATATTTATATCTATTGGTTTGCCTTTGATTTTGACCAAAACAACTCTATCTGAAATACACCAGTATCCATTAAGTGACTTGGCTGTTTTTTCGTCAAGTATTATTCCTACACCTTTTTCATGTGTATCCCCTCCAGATTAAATTATTGTGTTGTTGTCAGCTTTAAGTTTGCCCGATCCCTTCCATCTCATCTCACTAACGCCTAGTGTATTCATTTTCATGCTATCCATTTTTCTTAGTACATTGTTCAACTTTCCTATCTCATTTAATGTCCTAACATTCCATGTTCCTACCCTAAATTTATTTATTTTATTTATGATTTTGCTATCAGTAGTAGGATGACGGTCTGGTGTCACCTGTGGCTCATGACTGTCCCTACCGGACGAGGATGTCCTAAGACAGCCATTAACGTCGTTCACTAACTCTGATATATATGTTTTGCCATAAAGTCTTGGGAAGATAATGTGGTGGTTTCCCCGTGCCTTCCACATCGATATGGTGGTCTTTTACCTCTACCTTTGACAGCCATTTCCGACTGTCAGGACAAGTGAGTGCCCTGCTCTGCCCAGTTGCAGAGTTGTCCACTAATTCCGGTGGATACTCGGTCCCCAGAGCTGTGTTAGCCACAACGTGGTGTGTTTCCCATCCTCTACCGCGGGAAGGTGCAGTTGGGATTTTCCCTTCCTAAAGTTATGGTCTATGACCAAAACTCTCCAGTACTTTTTAGAGGACTGTCGTAGACTAGGAGTTTAGATTGTCCGTCGGGGTGGGGAAGCACATTTCACCTGAACTTCTGACAGACTCCTTCCAGATCTTCTCCAGGATGCCGACAGCTTTACCAAGACTTGGTATTTCGGATTTCAACTCCTTGAGAACCACTTCTCTTCCTTGAAAAAACTATGCAGTAATTTTCATCTAGAACACTCTTGATAGCACTTGATTGTTTTACCAATACTGTGAGTTATTGTAGAGATTCTATTACCCCTCTTGAACTATCGGGCTTCATCAACCCTAACTCAATATTCACAGAGTCATCACAAGCCTGTCACTTATAATGATCTCCTTAATCGTGAATTAACATTCACAGATACATAGCAATTCTATAACTTCTACTGGTTGCGAAATTCACAAATGGTGAAACACTATTCACTGATTCATCACACTCTAGATGTCATATATCATGAAACACTATTCACTGATTCATCACACCCTAGACTTCATAAATCGTGCATCGTTAGTCACTGATTCATCACACTCTAGAGGCCATATATTATGAAACACTATTCACCGATTCATCACACTCTAGACTTCATATATCATGAAACACTATTCACTGATTCATCACACCCTAGACTTCATAAATCGTGCAGCTTTAGTCACTGATTCATCACACTCTAGACTTCATATATCATGAAACACTATTCACTGATTCATCACACTCTAGACTTCATATATCATGAAACACTATTCACTGATTCATCATACTCTAGACTTCATATATCAGGAAACACAATTCACTGATTCATCACACTCTAGACGTCATATATCATGAAACACTATTCACTGATTCATCACACTCTAGACGTCATATATCATGAAACACTATTCACTGATTCATCACACTCTAGACGTCATATATAATGAAACACAATTCACTGATTCATCACAGACTTCATATATCATGAAACACTATTCACTGATTAATCACACTCTAGACTTCATATATCATGAAACACTATTCACTGATTCATCACACTCTAGATGTCACATATCATGAAACACTATTCATTGATTCACCACACCCTAGACTTCATAAATCGTGCAGCCTTAGTCACTGATTAATCACACTCTAGACTTCATATATCATGAAACACTATTCACTGATTCATCATACTCTAGACTTCATATATCAGGAAGCACAATTCATTGATTCATCACACTCTAGACTTCATATATCATGAAACACTATTCACTGATTAGTCACACTCTAGACTTCATATATCAGGAAGCACAATTCAATGATTAATCACACTCTAGACGTCATATATCATGAAACACTATTCCATGATTCATCACTCTAGATTTCATATATCAGGAAGCACAATTCACTGATTAATCACACTCTAGACTTCATATATCAGGAAACACAATTGACTGTTTCATCATACTCTAGACTTCATATATCAGGAAGCACAATTCACTGATTCATCACACTCTAGACGACATATATCATGAAACACTATTCAATGATTCATAAAACTCTAGACGTCATATATCATGAAACACTATTCACTGATTCATCACACTCTAGACTTCATATATCATGAAACACTATTCACTGATTCATCACACTCTAGACTTCATATATCATGAAACACAATTCACTGATTCATCACACTCTAGACTTCATATATCATGAAACACTATTTACTGATTCATCACACTCTAGACGTCATATATCATGAAACACTATTTACTGATTCATCACACTCTAGACGTCATATATCATGAAACACTATTCACTGATTCATCAAACTCTAGACGTCATATATCATGAAACACTATTCACTGATTCATCACACTCTAGACTTCATATATCACGAAACACTATTCACTGATTCATCACACTCTAGACTTCATATATCATGAAACACAATTCACTGATTCATCACACTCTAGACGTCATATATCATGAAACACAATTCACTGATTCATCACACTCTAGACTTCATATATCATGAAACACAATTCACTGATTCATCACACTCTTGACTTCATATATCATGAAACACTATTCAATGATAGATCACATTCTAGACTTCATATATCATGAAACACTATTCACTGATTCATCACACTCTATACTTCATATATCATGAAACACAATTCACTGATTCATCACACTCTATACTTCATATATCATGAAACACAATTCACTGATTCATCACATTCCAGACTTCATATATCATGAAACACAATTCACTGATTCATCACAACATTGTAAGTCCTGACTTCATTTTAATCCAGTAATGAATAATGGCTTCTTCGCAATATTGAAACAACATTGGAAATATAATGGCTTTTTCCCAATACTGGAAATAATACTGGCTTCTTTACAATATTAATTCAATATTGGCCGAGTCATCACTATGGGGCTTCATTTTTCAAACCTGGACTGTCCCGTGTTTCGTTGACCTTGCTGGTTGATGGTGCTTCAGGCGGTACCTCCCAGAAGTAGAGGCAGACGATACTCTGGTGTCGGTGTACTCTGAATATATGTTTATCTTGATAGATATTTAGATACGGAAGTCCGTCCTGGGTATTCCAACTGAAGTCAGAATGTATCAATCGCTTAGTGTCTATCATCTTCATCCATGTCTTTTGCTGGCTAAGGCAGCTAATTATTGCGGCTGACAACATTTTTCATAGGTCCAGACTGTATTTAGGACATTTTTCCATTTGTCACTTACTACCGGCTGTTGACCCAGGATCCGGTTTGGTGATACATCCAAAACCACCACCTGCCTTTCCAGAGCTGGGAATGACAAAATAACACAAACCCAAGCATTAATACAACTTGTGGTGTGGTACCATTTTCACAGCACCAATACAAGAAACAAAGGGGAAGAGAAGGGAGTTGATTTCCAATTGTTCCATCCCTCTTTGCTGATTGTAGAGTTATCCTAACTCCAAATGTGAGTAGGGTATCTCCTCACTCAATATTCTATTCTGGGATCACTACTGGGTCTTTCTGATGAATCTGAGACATCCTAACCCTTCAATCATCTAGATGTTATACCTGTCATAACCTGACAAAGATTTCTGAGACATAGGCCTTTTGTCTAGAAGTCCCAATCTCCTTTCTACAGCTGTAAACAGCATTAGGCCGAAGGCCACAAACATACCAGTTAACATTCTCCTCTTGTGGTACTGACATACACAAGGCTTATTACATCATCAGTAAAATGTATATTCCAGCAATAAAAAAAAAAAACAATTGTGAATGAATACATAATTCTCATAACAAGAAAACATATGTGCCATAAATTAATTTAAAGTAGGGCAAAGGTTATGGCTGTGTTCTTCTTCTTTTCGTTCATCCGGAGTGTTTTTTCAGATGTGATTGCGGTGTGTCTGTTATGCGCCCTTGGGCCGAAACCCGTAGGCCAACACATCGACTTTAGCGTGCATTTTTGACCAGGTAGCATTCCTGGGTGGCTGTGTTCAGCAAGTGAACACCAGAACGTGAAAAGTGGGGGATTTTCACACAAAGTGAAACATGTTGGGACTCACTTCCCATCAGGAAGTGTGGTCCGGAACCGGCAATCTGCGTGCAGCCATCGTCCAGTACGGACATGGTCAGATGTATACGGAGTTATGGCCGACACTGAGCCACTCTTTTAAATAGTTATATAGTGGTGATGTAAATTTAATGTGGAATAACTGGTCATGTATTTGATAATGTTGACATCCGTCTGTGTAGAACATTATATGTATCAAACCGTAAACAGTGTTTGAGTCAACTGCTGTTCAAGTTCACTCATGTTCAAGTTAACCATTGTTCAGGTTTGGTGTAATGTGTAAAGAATTGTAGAATACATCTCAACCCAGTCTTAAGCTGAGAAAACGACCAGGCTGCTGACTGGAGAGAAAAGAGAGTTAGTCATACCCCTTTTAAATACTGGCAGCAAGAGGTAAATTACGAAAGACGCCACAAATTGGCAGAGTCCAGTAAAACATATGGAATAGAGAGAAAAAGCAGCGGCTGCAGCAGGATATAACAATATGAAATGGAAACAAATAGGTATTTTAAATTCCTGCGAGAAAAAACGAACTAAACATTAACAAACGTTGCACATACCTTACAAGGAGATCCACGTGTCGCGAAATACAGGTGAAAAATCCGAAATCAGAAGCACTCAATAAATATAAAAAAATGAATAATAAAATAAGATAAAATACACACGAACGTATACAATACGACACACAGACGTTTCGATTCAGTAAAACATAGCTGTATCAAATAAGCAATAAGTCTTTAGTCGCAACCTGGCAATATGAATCTCTTTTATGAATAATAATCATCATATTGTTAATGCAGAGGCCATTCTTGAGATTTTCTCTCATCCCTTAATCCATAATACTCAAATAGATGGTCCTCTCCTTTTCCACCTGCCTATAGCCATCGGGTTAATGAACGCTGTTATATAACTCACCAATTGCTGCTAGCATAAGAAGTATCCTGACTGGGGAATCCTTCTGCAGCATGGTAAGTGTTTTGAACGTTGTTGGCAAAATATGAACATAAATGTTCCCACAGGTACCGACCACTATGATGCAATGCGGACTGAATTCGCGTCCTACTAGACATTAGAACATATACCGCGTGCGTTTTTCTTTATTTTCACATGAGATTTTACTCATCACACATGGCATTTCCCTTACATATTTATGAAAGGAATACATGCCCATCATACATATCGTGTGGTTACTAATATGTAAACAAGAAGGTTGTACCGAAAATTGCACGATAGCTCAAGTTACAGATTAGCAGAAATGATTTCTCCAACATGAACTGGTCCATAAGATGCGATAACAATATTAGGCATTCGCATAGAGAAAAGTTCCATGAAATGTACTTCGAGTTATTACTCTACACACATAGAATATTTGCATATTTATAGGCTTTGATAGTGAGATAGCTTCACAATGCATATAATAAGTAAACATACGAATTTGAAACTGTATAGCATAGGAAATTTGACAGCGAGGCAAACATGGCCGCTTAGTAGGAAGCAATACTCAGGCCCTCATTTACAAGAATCGTTGATTTATCATCTTAACAATTCTTATTTAACACAATGATATATGTACCTTATCAAAAGACACGATTACACATTCATAGTGCATTTTCAACGTACCTAAGCTCTAGAGAGTGATATGTTATTTTTGGGCTGCTTTTGCCCTCCCCAGTGGGGAGGCTTAACGTGTGCGTCCTTTGTTATGCTTAACAAAATGTCAACTAACCCTTTGTTAAATCAAGCACCGGTCTGGTTGGGTACTCGACCAATCATTGGCTTTATATTTGAACTTAGATGACGTTACAGACGTCAAGTCTAGCACCGCTTCTCTCCCCCTAAGTATGATAATTAAGGAGTCAATACTAGGTAATTGTAAGGATGTTTTAATATACTACACCGGACAATAATTACTCCAGTGGGAGTCTTCCCCACAGACTGTACACGCCTTACGGCGCCCCGGAACTGTGATGAAGAGACGGTGTAGCTTACCTTCTACCCGATCCAACTCCATGTCCACGTAATGTGGCAGAGGTTCTTTCGGGTTGCATAGAAGTAACTACTTGTCCATGTTGTTTTTAAGTTTATGCACTTCCGCATTTATATCTCCCGAAATATCCGCTTTACTGTCTCAACCTTTTCGGTTGTAGGCATCCAGTGAATCATAGCCTTGGTATTTTCTTTCTCTATGTTTTCGATTACAATGGTTAATTTAGGATCCTGCAGTTCATGCTTCATCCCGTGAAGCCGTTCATATTGAGCCGCCTTTGCTTCCGGTGTCAGCGTAGCGTAACATCTTTTAGGGTCCTCAGAACGGTAGATGGATTTTATCCCTTACCTACCGATCCCACAAGGTCCCCTCAAGACGCTCGCCATCAGCGAGTAGTTGAACCGGAATACATGAGGTCCTGATATAGAAAACACAAGTGTGTTTGCTTGGTGGAACGCTCCTCCCTCGAAACCTTTACTCGTGTTGACTTGTCACGTTTTACAATTTGGTTTTCCATCTTATATTTATATCATCCGTGACAGAGGGAATATGTAATACAGATCTACACGTGGTGAAAACAAACGAAATCACTTCCACAAAATTAAAATCACTGATATGTTTCAATAATCCGTGACAGAGGAATTCTTTAATCCAAATCTACACGTGGTGAATCCGCGGAAGAACGAGAGAAGGAGAAGCTGAGAAAGAGGGTTAGGACAGACTCTTTTAATAAGGGCTCACTGTTCCCAGAGGGGCCAGAGCCGCCCCACTAGGTTCAGCATCCCTGTGTGTTGTTCGTGTTGAGTGATCATCCCGGCCCCTGGCAAGATCAAGTGCAGAAAGTACACTTTGATCTTAACCAAAAGGCCAATAAGCGATCTGCGGAGGAACGAAAGGAGAGAGAGAGAGAGAGAGAGAAAGAGAGAGAGAGAGAGAGAGAGAGAGAGAGAGAGAGAGAGAGAGAGAGAGCGGATAAAGAGGGTAAGGAACGAATAATGTTTTTAAATGTTTTTTTACAGCAAATTCAGACAACATCAAAGTTACGAGCAAGATATTTCTGCTGCTGTGAAAGATTATGTCAGATCAATCTTTTCAAGGACTGAAATAGATAATACTGTCTTCGATTCGATTTCACCAATACCCCTACCCCGTTCAACCTCAATGAGAAGTTATAGTAGGGTCCATCATCACCGGGACAGAATGATAGTCCTGTGACAAGACAGCCACCAAGGTAGCTGAATATGGTTTCACCCTCACAGTCTTATCAATCCGATTAGCAAGGTGGAGAAAGGAATGTTTCGTGTGGAATCGCTCTCGTCGCTTCAGAGGTCACACATTGTGAGAATTGTATGGATATTTTGCCCTAGCCATGCGGGTGTACGGGGGAATGAACAGGCTGATAGGCTAGCAGGGAGTGCACCTCTTGGTGGTATTTTGCCTATGGACAAGGGAGAGGTGGTCGTGCGCTTGCAGGACCAGGTGGAAAAGGCGGAGGAACAGATTGAGAACCCATATGTGAAAAGAATGAGATTGCGGGGGATCGGCAGGGGTTGTGGAAGAATCTCAAAACTGAGAGAGAAGACCAGGAGAACTTTTAATCAGATAGCGGTGGGAACGATTAGTAGTATGACTCTTCGCTGGCTGTTGAACGAGGGGACTGAGCACGTATGGGAATGTCCTGAGTGCAGTGAAGTCGGTTCTTAACTCAACTCAACTCAACTCCGATTTTTTTCTCGTTTATTCCATACAAATCAATGTATATTTACAAGGTGTAATGCGTGTTTCTTTTGTTTGTGTATATTACAGTGCGTTGCCGTTTGTTAGTGTTAAATGTCACATGTGTTAAGAAAACAAATACATACATATCAATCATCAATCAATCAATCAATTAGGTTTCGTCTCCGCAATGAAGGTTGGCTGCAATGGATCTCCAACACTGTCTGTCTGTCGCCTTGACTGTACATTCTATCAGGCTGATGTTCGTCCATCTCTTGATGTTATCCTCCCACTTGCATCGTTGTCTACCTCATGTTCTCTTGCCCTCAACCTTGCCTTCCAGTATGGTTTTTATAAGAGTATCATGTCTTTTAACGTGGCCTAAATATTTCACTTGTCTCCTCTTTATTTCTTTCATCAACTCTCTCTTCATTCCCAGTTTTTCTAGGACCTCAGCATTTGATTGTTTTTGTTTCCAAGAAATACGACATATCCGTCTGTATATCCACATCTCCAGGGCCTCTATTCGACTTTCTAGTTGCTTGTTCAATGTCCAGGCTTCAGAGCCACACAGTAGCGTTGAATATAAGTAGCATTTGACAATTCTCATTTTTAATGCGTTATTAATCTCTTTAGATATTACTACTGATTTCATGCCATTGAAAGCATTTTTGGTCATTCCTATTCTCTTTTTGATTTCCATTTCACTTCTGCCATCATCTGCTATTATATGTCCAGGATAAGAGAAACTTGTTATTTGTTCTAGTATCTGCCCGTTTACTGTGATGTTCATTGATAAACTTTCCTTTTCACTGCTAATTATCATAGTTTTTGTTTTTTGGATGTTAATATCTAAGCCACATTCTGCACTGTGCCTGTTTACTTCTTCCACTAGGTCTTGCTACTCTTGCTCACTTTCTGCTAGTAACACGGTATCGTCAACATATCTAAGATTGATTAGAATTCTTCCATTGATGCTGAGTTCAGGCATATTAACTTGTTTTAAAAAATTTTCTGTGTATAGGTTGAAGAGGCTTCGGGACAGTACACATCCCTGCCGTACTCCTCTTTTTATCTTTATAGGTGACGAATAGTTATTACCGCATCTAATAGATGCCACTTGTTCGCAGTACAAGTTACTAATAAGTCTGATGTCCTTTCCGTCTACTCCTATATTTTGAATTACACATACAGTTATGATAATATGACATTTATGACATAGTGCATGTAAACACACATTCCTCGCTTCATTCCCATCTCCACAAGCGGAAAGCATGTTAAACCTGCCCATCTCTCTCTCTCTATCTCTCTCTCTCCCTCTCTCTCTCTGTCTCTCTCTCTCTGTCTCTCTCTGTCTCTCTCTCTCCCCCCTCTCTCTCTCTCTACCCTCCCCACACACACATTATGCCTTGATCTATCTCGCGCTTTCTGGAGATAGCAGTACATTGAATGCCGTGAGCTTGGGCAATAACCTTACATTATCATTCCAATAAAAATGTGGCTTCCTTATAATTACTAGGTCACATAGTTTCAGAGGTGAAGGATCACATGTTTGATGTTGTTGGCCTGTTATCAAACTAGATGGTGACGCTCTAGTGCCTTGTAAATGTCTATGAAACTGTTTGTTTGGGACAAGAAGCGGAGATTTATAACTAGCAATTAGAGTCCATGACCTGTCCCTAGTGAGATAGTTGGGCCAAAGTTGTGATAGTGTCTGAGCATCCAATACAATGGGAAGGACTTAAGCCTGACCACTACTCCCCCCCCCCCACAATATATTCCATTTTGCACATTCAAATATAATCATGAGAAAAGTAATACAATGGTAGTAGTAATAATAATGGCATCTTTTTTCTAATTGCAAGAGAAAACGAAATTAAGGAGAGTTTACATTTTCAGTTAGGGAAAATAGTAGATAGTTTGTATTTGAACATTAGTAAACATAAGTTTCTGTTGTATGTAAGATAGTTGAACAGTGCCTTGTTTCTGCATGTCCAAAATAATTTTCTGTATTCTGCTAGTGTTTGAAGTAGTTGTGTGTGTGTGTGTGTGTGTGTGTGTGTGTGTGTGTGTGTGTGTGTGTGTGTTCTAGGAAGAGTGTTCAGAAAGATTGACTTGTAAATGTCTGTTTGTTTGCCTGTGTGTGTTTGTATTAGTTGTTGTAGAGTTTCCATTGCATCTGTGACTGTTTGACATGTGACGAAAATGTGTTCCTCTGTCTCTTGTGTGCTGTTCCTGCATAGCTGGCATTTTCCTATTTGTCTGGATCTGAAAGGTACTTTGGGTATTATGAGTCAGATTAAAAATCAATCTGTAAGTGACTTTTTTTCGCCTTAGATGTGATGTGTTTCTTGTGTAAGTTGGAATAGGTGGACGTGTAGTCTGACATGAAATAGTTTTGTCCTCTTTTGATTCTCAGTGTAAGTGATGGTGCTTGTTTACTAACTAATTGTTTGTATATTTCTCGTGTTGTTTCATGTGTTAAATGTTCATGTCCTTGTATTGCCTGTATACAAGTGTGATAGAAATATGGTAGTATCAACTGATAATGTGCTGCTGCATTGTTTAGGTTTGTGTTTTGTTTTATTTTGTGTGCTATATAATATATGTTAATCTATGTTGTTCTGGATGTCTGATAATACTGCCTATGTGGCTGATTCTAAGTGCTTGTATTTTTGTTTGTATGTCCTGAAGTGCTATTCCTCCTTGTTTCTTGTCCTGTATGAGAGTTTTATGCTGTATGCTGTGTATTGTGTACTAAATATGAAATATCTTATCTGTTTATTTATGTCTGTGATTGTCCGTTTTGGAGGGTTTAACACTGTCACTAAATATATTATTTTTGGTATGATTTATGTGTTAACTATTATGCTTCTACCAAATATTGTTGCTGTTTTGTATTTATACCTGTGTAGCATGAAGGGAACAGACCAAGATTAAGACTGAGAGAAAAATACCTGGATGGCTTGGCCACATGGCATAGACGAGGCAGGAACACTGAGCTGATCCACGACTCTGGTGATCGAGTGAAATGGCGAGTGATGACAGCCCACGCTTTCCGGCATGGCACATGATTGATTGAGCATGTCTGTGACCTGTTGTGGTAGTTGCAGCCATGTTTCTTTGTGTATTGTTCTGGGCTCATATGGAAATGTGATCCCATACAGTTTCATATTTTGTGTATGTGTTAGGTCTGGAGGGAAATCAGACTATTGTCCCCACTTTCCAAGGCCCATAATTTGTGATTTGTGTATATTAATTTTGGCTCCACTGCCTTTCCCAAAGTGCGAGAAAGTGTGCTTGATCTGATTGTAGATGTTAAAAACAGTCGGTCATTTTCTTCCGTGTCAGTGTCAGTAGTGTTCATAGATATCAATTTTGATTCAGTTTTATCATCTAAGGTGTCGTTGTTGGTGGTTTCGTCAGTATTTTCGGTTTGTCTTTCCTCCTTTTTTGGCGTTGATTTAGTTGGTGAGTTTTCTTCTTCTTCCTTAGTACTGCTTTTTGAGTTTGGACTTAATCCTCGTCATTTTCTGTTTTTGGAGTTAAAAACAGTTGTAAACTGTTCTTCTGTTTGTGTTTCCCGAATGTAGTTTTCTTGGTAGTATGTTGGCGTATCCATTTGTTGCTGCTTCATTTTGTTTGGGCTGTTGTTCACCTTGTTTTCCGTGCTGTTCGTTTTGTTGATGTTGTGCTGGTCCTTGTCTACTCAGAGGTGGAAAATTGTTTAAATCTTCTGGTGCCACCACCGGTTTGTTTGTGTGTTTGGCTGGCATTTGTTCGACCAATGGGTGTCCATGTCACACACATGACATGCCTTTCTCCGGCTGGGCAAGGTTACCAGAATTTTGTGAGTATTGTTGGTGACCCCTGTAATGTTCAGATTTATATAATGAGGGATTTCCTGGACGGGGTTGTACAAAACTCCCCATTTACCTCCAGAGTTTTTTTTAGTGGATATACCTCCACATTCGGGTCCCCAATAGCATGTACGGCGATTGCCTTAACTCCCTCTTTTTTCATCCAATGCAAAGTAAGGTTTTGACTTTCTTTGTCTACATGCTCCAGACAAATATCGATGTCCGAATTCGGTAGTTGTAACTGTACCCGGTGTAGCCTATCGTACAGTTTAACATGCATGTCTTCTGTTAAGGCCACGAACTACCGTGTCGGTGACTCATACCTGTGTAAACTGGCTATCGCACCTAGCGGCACACCGGCCAGTCCAGCGAGTGCGTTCGCTATGAACGCTGGCGTCGACTCGATGGCCGGAGAGAGACACAACAATCGTACCTATGCGGTGGAGAAGGCTTCCGTTGAGCACATCTGACGTCAGTGTAAAAGATAAACTTGACATTTTCAGTATCATTTAGAACAGGGGTGGGAAAACTACTGCCCGCGGGCCGCATGTGGCCCGGCGACTGATATGCAGCCCTCTAGGGCAGTTAGAAATAAAAATGTTACTTCGTTTTTAAGTTATTTAGTTTGTCCACCCCAGCTTTAGAATAACACTAGATAAATCTGAAGCACGCGTGAGAATTTTTTTTTTTGGGGGGTGGGGAAGAATAGTTTTTTTTTGGTGTTGTTTTTTTAGGGCTCACGGTTCCCAGAGGGGCCAGAGCGGCCCCTGTAGGTTCCGCGTCCCTGTGTGTCGGTTGTGTTGGGTGATCATCCCGGCCCCTTGATAGATCAATTGCAGGAACTACACTGTGATCTTAGCCAAAAGGCCGAGAAGCGATTGCAGACATTCAGGAAAAGGAAAAGATTCAGGAAACAACGGGGCTCTACTTTAGAAACCCTGGTTTACAGGAACGATATTCTAGCACTCCAGGAGACGAGACTGGGCGATCAGCTACTCCGAATTGCTGGCTTCAAATGTTTCTACAACAGACGACATCTGGGAATGGCGATTCTTGTTCGCGTCAGCATGGTGGCGTCAGAGCTAGACATGTCCAGTTGGGACAGTGACGATATACAAATACAGGCGTTGAGAGTTCAATCCAGTATACCATTCGTGTTGGTTAATGTTTATGCCCGCAATGGGAGTATGGACTCCCAGAAGTGGCAGTGCTTAAGTGACATACTAGGTCACAAGAGAAATGTTATTTTCTGTGGCGATTTCAACGCTAAATGCAGATCATGGGGAAACATTTCCCCCAACACACAGGGGGAGGAGCTCGAGACTGCACTTGAAACCATTGACATGGTTTGTATCAACAGTGGCTGTGTAACCAAGACAGCAAGCCGTCTAGGCGATGAGGACAGTGCTATTGATCTGGCGCTGGTTTCCCCTTCACTCACTACAGTGTGTAGATGGGGTGTCCTAGGACACCACGGTAGCGACCACCACCCTTGAAGCATATTGGTGGAGAAAGGCAGAACCAGGCAGCACAAGCTAAAGGCAAAGACTTTCCAGTATGACAGTACAGGGCAAGATGTGGTGAGTAAAATAAGACGTGACAAGCGCAGAAAGCTTCAGGGCAGGAAAAAAAAGCTGTGAGCAGCCACCTTGGTGGAATTTCGAGGTAGAGAAGGCTTGAGTGGATAAGCGTAGTGCTGTAAGGAGATGGCAAAATGCCAAGAAGAACAGAGCTGGTCATCCTAGTCCCTGCATGCACTTAGAAAGAGAGATGCACACAAAAGTAAGCTATTTAAAAAAACTGGTCAAGGTGGTTAAAAGCGAAAAATTGGCAGAGGTGTGTCAAAGAGTAAGCACAGATAAGTCACTGAAATTGTTCTGGCGACTACATAAAAGCATGAGTGGTGTAGTCAAGAATAAGAGCATTTCTGACTTCCAAGGTGCTGACATCATCTGGCAGAGGACTGACGAGGACAAGGGCAAAGCCCTCTTTGAACGCTATCTAGAGCAGAGCAACCAGACAGATATGGGAGGCCGAAATCTGGCCATGGAGGTCACCTCAGACAGGTGCAAGGACCAGAACACTTCGGATGAAGACACAGTGACAGTAAAAGAAATCAAGGCTGTGCTTCAACGATAAAAAAAACAGCGCTCCAGGGCCTGATGGCATAAGATACGACGACATCAATAGGTGTACCGACAACGAGCTAGAGAAACTAGCAGACATGTACAACAACAATATAGGGAGTGCTAGCGTCAAGGAGGAGTGGTTACACAGCTATCTGATTCCCTTGCCGAAGCCTGACAAAGACCACAAAAAAATTCAGGGATATCGAAATATAACCATGCAGAATACAATAGGCAAGCTGCTGGAGAAGGTAATTGCCAGGAAAATATCAAGCCAGCTAGAGAGGCAATGTGTTTTCCCACCTACCCTGGGTGGGTACCGTCCAAAAAGAGAAACCTGGACCAATGCAGCAGTTTTTGCCCATGATGTCTATGAAGGTGTCCACTGAGGCATTGAAACCTTTGCTGCAGCGATTGATCTTGAGGACGCGTACAACAGAGTACCATTGGAGTTTTTAATGCGTCAGCTTCTTGAACTCAAAGTAAGTCCATTCCTCCTTAGTTGGATCGCTGCAGCCCTCTTCCAACGGAAAGTAGTTTTTAAATGTGGCAGTTGGATTTCGGAACCAACAACAATATATCCTGGCCTACCACAGGGATCACCATTATCTCCGGTACTGTTCAACGCCTACACAGTGAGAATCACCAGTGAGCAGATCACTGGACCTGGCAGGACATTGTCATATGCCGATGATGTGTTAGTGTATCATCAGGGTAAGGATAGAGAGCATGTTGCTGTGGAACTACAAACCGAACTCAATCGCATAAGTACTTGGTGTGATGAAGCTGGGGCAATGGTCAACCCAACAAAGGCAACAGTGACTTGGTTCTCGTTGAATAATCATATTGTCAACACTCCAACACCAACTGTAAAGCTATGTTCAGAGTCGGTGGAAAGAACGCAGGCAATGAATTACCTGGGGATACGGTTTGATCGAAGCCTTGCTTATAATGAGCACATAGACCAGGTGATAACAAAGGCCAAGCGGGGTTTGGCTGCGATGCGGGTGATGGCGGCACCAAATTGTGAGCAGCGCCATCTATGTCTTCTGTACAAGAGGCTGGTCATGTCCGTTTTTGAGTATGCAATGGCAATCCTGACTCACAGCCGTAAGCAGATAGAAAAGATGGAAAGGATACAGAATGAAGCTATGCGCATTATTCTTGGATGTACAAGAGATACAGCATGCAGGGCGATGCGCTACCTTCTTGATTTTCCAACAATTGAAGAGAGAATACAAGGTTGCAGGGCACGCGCCTACCTCAGAATTAACGCAAACACACAATATCCACTGCATAGTGAAATTATGAAAGTTAAGGGTAGCAGGTTAAAAAGTGGACGGTCGTGGATGGGTCAAACCGAAGACATTCTTCAACAGGTGTGTTCACTTGAGGACTTAGAACCTGGCGAGGAGTGGGTACAAGTGCCAACAGATTTCTGCACATCCTTTTCAGTTTGCATCCAACTAGATAGAAAATGCAGACAAAAAAATCCGGCTGCTGTGGAGGTTGAAGTACAAGCGTTGATTTTCGAGAATTCGCTAGACGGTGATGCGGTCATCTACACAGATGGGTCGGTTCTCCGACATGTGAGAAGCTCATGGGCCTTTATAGCTCGGGCCGGAGGGAGAATTGTGAAGGAGGACTCTGGTGCATTCACTGAAACCATAAGTAGCCTGACTATGGAAGTCATGGCAGTAAGTAAAGCAATAACGTGGCTCGAGACAGACATTCACTAGGGCATGTTTCCTTAGCGACTCAATTTGCATGCTCAAGAGGATAGAGGTGGGATGGATCCGAAGAGAGTGGTTGCTGTCTCTAGAGCGGTCTCGGCTGACAAAGATTTGTTTCATCTTCGTGCCAGGGCATGCTGGAGTACAAGGCAATGAGCGGGCTGACAAGCTCGCAGGTGAGGCTACGGTGGAGGGCGGACGCGCCATGGACCAGGCCGACATTCTGAATGCTCTACGAGAAGTAAGACTTTTACGTGAACCAAGTGATGACTGTGAATCTACAACCATGGCCAGACTGCGAGAACAGCAAATTAAAAGAGGGGTGGCCAAACAAGAACACTACGCAGGAAGCCAAAGAAGATTGATAAACCAACACAGAAATCGTGTCGTGAGCCACCCTACGCTGCGGGATTTGCTGAGGAGGGGATCCGAGCACTTATGGTCTGAATGGTTCGATGTGCAATGAGGATGGTCTGTCGACTATCTAGGAATACCCGAAGGAAGACGTACACAAGTGAAAGAATAATGTCGGATCAATCCTTTCAAGGACTGAAATGGATAATACTGTCTAATTAGACAGTGGTGAATTAAACATAAATGTAAAACGTTAAAAGTTGATTATAAAATGTAATTAAGTACAAACTAAATACATTTTCTGTAAGTAAACTATTATTGTTATTATTGAAATTATAAAATCTTACTAAACAATTTACTACTTTATTTAGTAAGGAATACTACAGAGATTTTAAAGTTAGTTCATGATATTATTCTAGGGATACAATTTCCTTTGTCTAAATTTCAGTAATCTCCCTTGTAACAATATTAGATGTTTATGTTCTCATACTCATTGCTTATCAAGGTGTTTTTCTTTTAGGTATCTAGTAATACCGCAGATAGCTTGAACATAAGTATTAATAAGTGTAGTGATCAATCAAGGCATTACTATCATGTTATTATATTTTAAATATTCTCTATGCAAACGTAATTGCACCAGCATTTGGCATTTGAGAGAGCTTGAGAGAGAGAGAGAGAGAGAGAGAGAGAGAGAGAGAGAGAGAGAGAGAGAGAGAGAGAGAGAGAGAGAGAGAAAGAGAATGAGAGAAAAGGAGAGGGGTTGGGGGTGGGGGAGAGAACTATTTGTTCATAATGAATGAAATTTACAAACATAAATGACATTTCCTCTAAACATAATATTTGTCTACATAAACCCCATAAACTTGCACGGCCTTTCGCCAGTGCGAAAGTAAGTGCATGCAAGCCTTGTCAGTGCCAGACCAGGTTTTGTCCTGTTCACTTCGCCTATTAATCGTCATCTCTCCCACTCCTATCACCTAGGCCATAGCCACCAGTCACACCACTCACCTTCTCGTTGCCACTTTGGCGTTGAAATCCCCGAGGATGACAGTCATTTAAAAATTGTTACATTGGTCCTCTGCCATGTCTAATTCGTTATATCATTCAAGAAGCCCTGGGCAAGGAAACGTGAGGCGAAGAAATTCATTGGCATTGAGAATCTTTCACATATACTGAACCCTTGCCTTCTACAAGTCCACATTGTTCTTCTCCTATTTATATCATCAGCATCAAGTGCCATGCCGACTGGCGTAGGAGTTCATGACTCCCCACAGATCTCTGTCTTTGGTTTTCTGGATCAGCTCTGCCTTTGAAATTCCTCCATGCCACTGTCGCAATCCACCCTGTATCCTTTCTCTTGGTCTGCTTCTCTTCCCCTCGATCTGTCCAGTTGTCACGATGTTCTCTAATGCCTCTCTTCTCATCACATGAACAAAAAAGCTGTTTGCCTCATTTTTATTGTTGTATGTAATGTTCTAGTTTCATTAGCCTCTTTCATGCTTTTGTCGTTAGTTTTATATCCATTATAATTGATACCCTGCCGGTATCCGTGGCCAAAGGCTTGCGAACGCGGTTCGTGAGCCGCTTACCAGGCGTTCGAAACTCAGCTGCGACCGAATTGTGCAGCAGACCGTGTCGCGTTGTATTATAACGTGTTGGTATGGAAGCCGGTCGTTCTGAAAGCAATGGCAAACGATTGAACGTAACACTTGCCTAGTAAGGGATGTGCAACATTAAAACAAAAAATGGATACACCTGTTTGTTTGTTTATTTTTCCTCTCTCCACCAGAATGGTTTATGTTGAAGGATACTGTAAGTTTTTATTTGGAATTGCAATTACCGATCAATCAATCAGGTGCCGTCTCCACAATGAAGGATGGCTGCAATGGATCTCCAACACAGTCTGTCTCTCGCATTGACTGTACATTCTGTCAGGCTGTGGCATTCGTCTATCTCTTGATGTTATCCTCCCACTTATATCATTGTCTACCTCTTGCTCGCTTGCCCTCAACCTTGCCTTCCAGGATGGTATTTATAAGAGTATCATGTCTTTAAACATGGCCGAAATATTTCACTTGCCTCCTCTTTATTTCTTTCATCACTTACCGATAACGAAACTTTATGGATATGAAATCAAACATAACTACATTTGTCGTTTTAGAATGATAAATAGTATGCAGTCATTACACAGCCATTTAGAGAATCTTGCTGCATATGACGTCTGGGGTCTTGTTGTATTTGCAAATGTAAAGGAAAACACACACTTGTGACCCTGTCAATACACACTTTTTTGTAAGAAATAAAAGCACATTAAGCGGAAGACATGTAATTAAAATAGTTACATGGGACATAACAAAATAACAGAAATTGCAAGGGACATTACTAAATGTACCATGAATGTATTATTTGATTTAAATAATTGTAGTCTTAATCTTTTATAAAATTGTTATAGAAGTTAACGACGGATATGTGTATTATAAATAACTGGATAATAATTTTAAACTATCTTCAAAGTTTATGTGAAAGTAAAGGAGTTATTTTAGGTATGTAGGAATTGTAGAATTAATTTCTATATGTCATCTCGATATTATGTGTCACAAATATAAAGAGATCATATGTTAGCAGATATGGGAACCTATAATCTCATATACATTTTTATACGGCCTATTAAAGGTAAAAATCCTTAATATTCAGCTCTTTGGGACATTATAATCGGATTAATACTTTTCACTAAATTACTACTTTCAGATGTTGTGGTGCGTTATTCTTTTGAGTTGCTATTCGGAATATTCTTTGGAATTATTATTACGGAAAATAATAAATTGTCTAGATGTATTCCAATATTACTGCATTTGCAGTACCAATACATAGGACATATCCTCAATCAACCAGAACAGCACCCACTAGCACTCTATTACATAGAACTCAGACTACAACACCTTAGAAGAATGCAACTCAATTCTCCACACCATTTTGGAACACTACCATCTTTCTACAAGACATGTATGAATGCACTACAAGGACGCGAGCACCTAATACACCAGACAACACATCAGATTTACAAATATCTAGTCAAACAACAAGCACCCCCACTACGACTTAGAATAAAAAGAGGACAAAAATACTACATACAAGACTACACATGTACTTTCTCTAATCTTCTCAACCCACACATCACACCCAAAGCCAGAGAAATTATGTATCGTTTAATCTTTAACATGACACCAACTAGGGAAAAACAAGCACACATATCAAAACAAATAGCACAATGTCAACTTTGCAGGAATAACATACAGGAAACTGAAGATCACATTTATTACACATGTCCAACAGTCCAAGCCGCACTAGACACTCTTAGACAACTCATTGAAAGATTCACTAAAAAGAAAACAGATATGTATAAAGCAATCTTTTTAAATACTATTCCGAAAACTACCAAGGACAACCACACGAAATTGCTAATTTCACTGGCAGAATACAGGTACCTAGTGTGGTCCTGTAGAAATGCAGCTTCATATAAATTTAAAATGTACAATTCACTTTTAATACTGCACATGTTTCAAAACAAAATTACACAAATATTTACAGACACATTGACATAATCTGCATGGCTTCCTAGGCTACTGACACCCACACCGTTACGACGCGTGTGGACGACGAGAGGTGAACTGTTTTGTGGTTCCACCTTAGACACCAACTTCTCATTTTATGGGTATATATTAGTATGAGGGTATGGTAAGATGTTAAGAGTGAGGAAAGGAGATGTTTAGGGTGTGTGAGGGAAGAAATCATCAACTAAAAAAAAAAAAAAAAAAAAAAAATACTCCTTTTGTGCTATCCAAAGACCTCACTTGAACATCACTATTCACATTTTTAATGAGAATTTTGATGTCGCTCCTCCGCGGAGAGCAAAGGATAATATCCGGGGTAGGGGCGTATTCCAACGCACCCCTTACACAGAGGTTGTTTTGACGCTGCTACCGCCCTCGCTGGTTGGTTCTATCAATTGGCTGCCACTGCCATCATTACCGAAAAGGTGGCGATGGTATTGGTGGCTTTGGAGCCGGCTGGAGATGGTGGTGACAGGGGAAACAATCACGGTAATAAATAAAAATTTGGGTTACCCCCCCCCCCCCCCCCCCTTGACTTGTAAATATGCAAATGAATTAATTGTTGTAATATTACACATATGTCACCTACACGCGCAGACGCAATGATCCGTAAATACACGCACACAAATACTGAACACACAGTACGCATGTAACAACACGAACTATACAAATGCAACAACTACCTTTTCTGCATTGTAAACTAGTATACCACTTGACAACCCCTCCCCCCTTTTCCCCCACCTTTTCGATACTGTTGTTTTTTATGCTGCTGCTGCCTCACCGGTTGGTTCTAACAAGTTTACTGCCATTTTCCTCATTACCAAGTGGTGATGATGGTATTGGTGGGGTTGGGGCTGACGGGTGAAAGGGTGGCAGAGGAAAAAAAATGGTATACTATCGTCTTGTTGTTGTTTATACTCGTTTTTCGTTACCCCCCATTTCAAATGTAAAAATGTTGTAAAAATT
The DNA here is from genome assembly GCA_963921405.1 of Cepaea hortensis. Classification (NCBI taxonomy): domain Eukaryota; kingdom Metazoa; phylum Mollusca; class Gastropoda; order Stylommatophora; family Helicidae; genus Cepaea; species Cepaea hortensis. The sequence goes on along the minus strand of OY992889.1, from coordinate 8,646,490 downwards.
TGCGCATATGTCACCTACACTTCCACATGCAAAGCTCTGTAACAACACGAACAATACACCTTGCAAAGTTTGTTAACACTTAATAAAAGTTTAAAAAAAAAAAAAAAAAAAAAAAAAAAAAAATTAAAGGTAAAAATCCTTAATATTCAGCTCTTTTGGGACATTATAATCGGATTAATACTTTTCACTAAATTACTACTTTCAGATGTTGTGGTGCGTTATTCTTTTGAGTTGCTATTCGGAATATTCTTTGGAATTATTATTACCGAAAATAATAAATTGTCTAGATGTATTCCAATATTACTGCATTTGCAGTCCCAATAGACGACTATGAATTCCTGCAACTTCAGCAGCCAGGAACGATAGTGTGTTCCATTACTGGTCCTGTGGCAGCTGCTAAAGAAACACCTGCATTTTTTGTGAGTGCCCTATCTGGTCCAAGAAGTGTGCCGTCTGTCGACATGCATCGTCGACCTGCATAGGTTTGAGGTTCCCTCTAGGTGGTACTTTCACCTGTCAGTAGAGGCGCAGAAAGCCGTGTATGAGAAATTACACGGCAAAAAGCTTTCCCTACCAAATCTAGGGATAGATATATCTCTAGAGCACTTAGAGAAAGAAAGAGACGTGATGACCATCCACTGGTTACCTGTCAGGATTGCTCCCCAAGGAGTTAAAAAGTACTTGGAAACGACAGAGCTGATCGATTGGCTAAGGTCGGAGCAAAAGAAGAATAGCCTGATGTGCCCGTTACATACCACCAAAAGAAAAGAATGATCAAATCAGTCAGAAGGCCACCAAAACCTGCTCAATTTGACTACCACGTTATGGACAGACCAGAGCAAGTCATTATTCTGCGTCTCAGAACAGGACCCAATAGATTACGCAAGCACATGTATGCAAGATTCAAGATTGGTGAATCAGCCATGTGCACATGTGGATTGGCGTCGCAGACAGCAGAGCACATACTCAAAGACTGCCCAAATTACAACATGTCTAGGCAAACCTTCTGGTCTAGAGAGACGACTGTGGAAGATAAACTCTATGTACCGCTGAGTGAACTAAACATGACAGTTAAATTCATACAAGAGGCAACATTGCAGTTATAGACATATTTAAGGTAAACGAAAGAAGAAGAAGAAGCATTACATTACTAAGGTCAAGGACTGTTTACAAAAATAGATAATTAGAAAGAAATTTAATCAAAAATGTGAAAACAATCGTAACGGTACCTGAAATTCTGTAAAATTCAACAAAATAACGTAAAAACGAAGTAAAATATTTATTTCTAAATGCCCTCGCGGACTGCAAAAAATCAGTTGCGGGGCCGAATGCGGCCCGCGGGCCGTAGTTTACCCACCCCTTTCCAGACGTGTCCTATCCATCTAAGTCTACGAAGACTGAGCATGGAATACACCGTCACACAACCTGATCTTTCCAATACTTCAGTATTTGTGATTTTGTCTTGCCACTTAATACCAAGTATTCTTCGCAGACACCGCATATGAAAGCTGTGTAAACGTTTCTCTTGGTGTGAGTAAGTTGTCCAGGTTTCACTGTCATAAAGAAGAGTACTAAGGACACAGGCTTGGTAGACGAGGACTATTGTTTTGGCAGTAAGCTTTCTGTTCTCCCAGACTCTTTTTGCTAACATGTTCTTTGTTGTTGCTGCCTTACCAATCCGGATGTTGATTTCCTGATCTAGGGATAATTTGCTATTTACATTTGTTCCTAGATATGTAAAAAGGTCTACTATCTACAGTTCGGCGTCATCAATAAAGATTGATGGTATCCAATGTGCATCTTGTGACATAATCTGTGTGTTTTTTGGTTGTTTGTTAATTGTTAAACCAAATTCAGAAAAACATTGGAGAATACAGATAGCAGATGTTGTAATTCTTCCTCGGAGTGGGTTGTAACTGCAGCATCATCCGCAAAAAGCGGATGATTAGTACCATCTCTACTACTACTACTACTACTACTACTACTACTACTACTACTACTACTACTACTACTACTACTACTACTACTACTACTACTACTACTACTACTACTACTACTACTACTACTACTACTACTACTGCTACTACTGCTACTACTACTACTACTACTACTACTACTACTACTACTACTACTACTACTACTACTACTACTACTACTACTACTACTACTACTACTATTACTACTACTGCTACTACTGCTGCTGCTGCTGCTGCTGCTACTACTACTAGAACTACTACTACTACTGCTACTGCTGCTGCTATTGCTGCTGTTCCTGCTGCTGCTGCTGCTGCTGCTGCTGCTGCTGCTACTACTACTACTACTACTACTACTACTACTACTACTACTACTACTACTACTACTACAACAATAACTACTATTACTACTTCTTTTACTACTACCACTACTACTACTTTTACTACTGCTACTACTACTACTACTACTACTACTACTACTACTACTACTACTACTACTACTACTACTACTACTACTACTACTACTACTACTACTACTACTACTACTACTACAACAACAATAACTACTATTACTACTTATATTACTACTACTACTACTACTACTACTACTACTACTACTACTACTACTACTACTACTACTACTACTACTACTACTACTACTACTACTACTACTACTACTACTACTACTACTTCTACTGCTGCTGCTACTACACTATTATTGCTAACACAGCAAATGTGACTTGTATATGATCAGTACATTTGTTTGGTTATGCTTTCCTGCTAACACCGTTGTGTTATGTTTTCTGGTTTTGTCTTCTTTTCTGTGGTGTTAAAGATTTCCGGAGTTATACAAGCTAGATGTTTTTTGTGGCTCCATCTGCCAAGTACTTCTAAACACGATTCGCTCCATATGTTTCTGCCTTCTGCCTGCAGAATTCCTTATACACACCGTATACTGCCCGTTGTAGGGCCTGGTACCTATTACAGACGGTGGGGGTTGAGTAGTCTCGAGGTATGGTGTCCGCCTCGAGTGCTGGAGGTCCCTGGTTCAAGCCCCGGTGAGGGCCGGGATATTTTCACGTGGACTTCTAGTAATAAAATCTCCCCTGGTCTCTGTGTGGTTAAATCGGACGCCTGTTTGTATTGTTGCGCACGTAAAAAATCCAATAGGCAGCTGGAAATCGAAAAATGGAGCTTCCTGGGCAAAATTTCGAGTTAAAAATCTACCCAAAGTATTTCAGGATCCTCGCCAGTGCTACGGAGTTCGTGCGCTGAGCTAAGATTCTCCGGACTCAGGCTTGAGTTAGGAGTAGATCGGAGCACTAATGGGTTACACCCGTGTGCCGTGATGTTGATCCGTCGATTAAACTAAACTAACTAAACAAAACAGACGGTAACCGTGCATCGTTTCTTGGTTTCTTGTTTTATGACGTATTCACATTGTGTTGATGTAAGTGTTTGTGGGATGTTATATATCTATTGAGCTTCAGTGTCATTTTACTTGTAAGTAGATGATGCCTCCATCTAAGTTTTTTTGACATCTACGTTGTTGTGACATCTCATCTATGTTGTTATTACCTCCCATCTACGTTGTTGTGACCCCCCATCTACGCTGTTGTGACCTCCCGTCTATGTTGTTGTGACATCTCATCTACGCTGTTGTGACCTCCCGTCTATGTTGTTGTGACCTCCCATCAACCTCCCATCTATATTGTTGTGACCTCCCATCTAATGTTGTTGTAACCTCCCATCGATGTTGTTGTAACCTCCCATCTATGTTGTTGTGACCTCCCATCTACGTTGTTGTGACCTCCCATCTACGTTGTTGTGACCTCCCATCTACGTTGTTGTGACCTCCCATCTATGTTGTTGTGACCTCCCATCTAGTGTTGTTGTAACCTCCCATCGATGTTGTTGTGACCTCCCATCTACGTTGTTGTGACCTCCCATCTACGTTGTTGTGACCTCCCATCTACGTTGTTGTGACTTATCGATTGCATTTGTAGCAGAGGTGTAATGGTACAGACATTACCCACAAGTGTTATGGGGTATATGGTGCTAAACCTTTTCATTGTATGGTTCACGGTAATTCACGAAAACCTGGCACAGGTACTGGTCACGGCTTGTAAGCCCGGATGATCAGGTACTATTATGATACCATTACCGAACCTATGAGCTGCTAAACCAACTTTTGACGGAGCGGCTGTACGACTCAGAATGTTGGTATTAGCGACAGGGACATGGGACGGCAGAAATGTAATAATTACAGGCGTGTGAGACAATTGAAAAGCCCGTCCCAGACTAAGACAGTAGGGAGAAGGAGGATGGTGAACGCAGTAGAGCTGGAAGATAAACTTGGCCAGACTGGTCATTGTATATGTGTTTACTAGAATATGTTTTACTTAGGATTGCACTGATGTAGAACTAGATATAACACATTCTTGACTTTCTTTCAAGCTCTCACAAGGAGCACCTATGTTGTAGATCTCAAGAACGAGTGACGACTAGGTAGAGCCAGGACTGACAGGAGTCAGAATACCGGCAAGCTGTTTTTTTTGTGTGTCTACTGGAGAGTGGGGATCTGGACCATAGATCCAGATAGTTCAAGTAACAAGTTATGTAATGTTTGTCATCACTATCATGTTATATGATTTCATCATCATCATCTGGAAAGCGGATATGATTAGTAAATAAATGTTGTAGTATTATAACTCATAGTTCTATCGTTATATTTGTAATTCCAATTGTGCATACGTGTTGTGTGTGTACATTGGTGGAGGTTCACTTAGACACCAAGGAAGGGAGCAGTCAGGGAGAAAAACCTGTACTGGGATAGTTGTTAATTACACTTCAATTTAGACTTAAAAATCTATCCTAGCTAACCTTCTCTTTCCTATTCCTTGGCGAATATTTAGCACAGTTCATTTCAATTTTGTAACGAGCCACTTGGAGCTGTACGTTGGGTATTCAGGGCTTAATCTATAGTTCAGCCATATAGTTTTTGTCCCTAGTCAGTTTCTGACTATTTGGGGTTGCTCGCCAGTGAATAATACTTTCATCTAGGCGGTGGGCACCCCGACTTCTGACAGATTGGGGTCCAGTCCGCGATCCTGAACCAGGATTCTAGTAATCATAGTGATTCTACTAGACCCTAGACATATGAGTTGTAAAAGTTAACTCTTGTAATCTTCAATCATCAAAATAGTCTAATATCAGAGTAGCTAATTTTAGTTGAGGAAGTTACAGAGTATAGATATAACTTTTCAAAAGTTTATAACAGATAAGAACTTATGAGAAAACTACCATCATCTATTATTTATTGATAACTGTTTTTAACTATTATCAATTAGTGTTACCATTCATCATTTAATGATAAGTGAACACTTTAATCATATTTACATTGATCTGGCGCTAGTTTCACCTTCACTCACTACAGTGTGTAGATGGGGTGTCCTAGGACACCATGGCAGCGACCACCACCCGTGCAGCATACTGGTGGAGAAAGGCAGAACCAGGCAGACAAGCTAAAGGTAAAGACGTTCCAGTATGACAGTACAGGGCAAGATGTGGTGAGTAAAATAAGACGTGACAAGCGCAGAACGTTTCAGGGCAGGAAAAAAAGCTGGGAGCAGCCACCTTGGTGGAGTTTCGAGGTGGAGAAGGCTTGGGTGGATAAGCGTAGTGCTGTAAGGAGATGGCAAAATGCCAAGAAGAACAGAGCTGGTCATCCTAGTCCCTGCTTGCACTTAGAAAGAGAGATGCACACAAAAGTAAGCTACTTCAAAAAACTGGTCAAGGTTGTTAAAAGCGAAAAATGGGCAGAGGTGTGTCAAAGAGTAAGCACAGACAAGTCACTGAAATTGTTCTGGCGACTACATAAAAGCATGAGAGGTGTAGTCAAGAATAAGAGCATTTCTGACTTCCAAGGTGCTGACCTCATCTGGCAGAGGACTGACGAGGTCAAGGGCAAAGCCCTCTTTGAACGCTACCTTGAGCAAAGCAACCAGACAGACATGGGAGGCCGAAATCTGGCCAAGGAGGTCACCTCAGACAGATGCAAGGCCCAGAACACTTCGGATGAAGACACAGTGACAGTGAAAGAAATCAAGGCTGTGCTTCAACGATCAAAAAACAGTGCTCCAGGTCCTGATGGCATAAGATACGACGACATTAATAGGTGTACCGACAATGAGCTAGGGAAACTAGCAGACATGTACAACAACAGTATAGGGAGTGCTAGCATCAGGGAGGAATGGTTACACAGCTATCTGATTCCCTTGCCGAAGCCTGACAAAGACCACAGAAAAATTCAGGGATATCGAATTATAACCATGCAGAATACAATAGGCAAGCTGCTGGAGAAGGTAATTGCCAGGAGAATATCAAGCCAATTAGAGAGGCAAGGTGTTTTCCCACCCACCCTGGGTGGGTACCGTCCAAAAAGAGAAACCTGGACCAATGCAGCAGTCTTTGCCCAGGATGTCTATGAAGGTTTCCACTCAGGCACTGAAACCGTTGCTGCAGCGATTGATCTTGAGGACGCATACAACAGAGTACCACTGGATTTTTTAATATTTCAGCTTCTCGAACTAAACGTAAGTCCATTCCTCCTTAGTTGGATCGCTGCAGCCCTCTTCCAACGGAAAGTAGTTTTTAGATGTGGCAGTTGGACTTCGGAACCAACAACAATATATCCTGGCCTACCACAGGGATCACCATTATCTCCGGTACTGTTCAACGCCTACACAGTGAGAATCACCAGTGAGCAGATCACTGGACCTGGCAGGACATTGTCATATGCCGATGATGTTTTAGTGTATCGTCAGGGGAAGGATAGAGAGGAGGTTGCTGTGGAACTACAAACCGAACTCAATCGCATAAGTACTTGGTGTGATGAAGCTGGGGCAATGGTCAACCCAACAAAGGCAACAGTGACTTGGTTCTCGTTGAATAATCATATTGTCAACACTCCAACACCAACTGTAATGCTGTGTTCAGAGACGGTGGAAAGAACGCAGGCAATGAATTACCTGGGGATACGGTTTGATCGAAGCCTTGCTTATAATGTGCACATAGACCAGGTGATAACAAAGGCCAAGCGGGGTTTGGCAGCGATGCGGGTGATGGCGGCAGCAAACTGTGAGCAGCGCCATCTATGTCTTCTGTACGAGGGGTTGGTCATGTCTGTTTTGGAGTATGCAATGGCAATCCTGACTCTCAGCCATAAGCAGATAGAAAGGATGGAAAGGATACAGAATGAAGCTATGCGCATTATTCTTGGATGTACAAGAGATACAGCATGCAGGGCGATGCGCTACCTTCTTGGGTTTCCAACCATTGAAGAGAGAATACAAGGTTGCAGGGCACGCGCCTACCTCAGAATTAACGCAAACACACAACATCCACTGCATAGTGAAATTAGGAAGGTGAAGGGCAGCAGGTTAAAAAGAGGACGGTCGTGGATGGGTCAAGCCGAAGACATTCTTCAACAGGTGTTTTCACTTGAGGACTTAGAACCTGGCGAGGAGTGGGTGCAAGTGCCAACAGACTTCTGCACATCCTTTTCAGTTTGCATCCAACTTGACAGAAAATGCAGACAAGAAAATCCGGCTGCTGTTGAGGCTGAAGTACAAGCGTTGATTTTCGAGAATTCGCTAGACGGTGACGCGGTCAACTACACAGATGGGTCGGTCGTCCGACATGTGAGAAGCTCATGGGCCTTTACAGCTCGGGCCGGAGGGAGAATTGTGAAGGAGGACTCTGGTGCTTTCACTGAAACCACAAGTAGCCTGACCATGGAAGTCATGGCAGTAAGTAAAGCAATAACATGGCTCGAGACACAGACATTCACTAGGGCTTGTTTCCTTAGCGACTCAATGAACATGATCAAGAGGATAGAGGAGGGCTCGATCCGAAGAGAATGGTTGCTGCCTCTGGAGCGGTCTCGACTGGCAAAGATTAGTTTCATCTTCGTGCCAGGGCATGCGGGAGTACAAGGAAATGAGCGGGCTGAGAAGCTCGCAGTTGAGGCTACTGTGGAGGGCGGACGCGCCATGGACCAGGCCGACATTCTGAATGCTCTACGAGAAGTAAGACTTTTGCGAGAACCAAGTGATGACTGTGAATCTACAACAATGGCCAGACTGCGAGAGCAGCAAATTAAAAGATGTGTGGCCAAACAAGAACACTACGCAGGAAGCCAAAGAAGATTTATAAACCAACACAGAACTGGCGTCGTTAGCCGCTACACGTTGCGGGATTTGCTGAGGAGGGGATCCGAGCACTTATGGACTGAATGGTTCGATGTGCAATGAGGATGATCTGTCGACTAACTAACTAACTAACTACATTGATGTGTTTGATGATTTAACTGCTTGACTGATTTGCCATTTTATTCTTACTTATGCCATTTTCATTATGACATGTATGCAGTGCATTTTAATATTAATTTAGGTAAATATTACTATTGATTACTGTATAGTTTTTCTCTCACACTTACTTCACTGCGGTCGCCAGAAACTACTTGAATATTACTTTCAGTTGTCTTTCATTGCTGAGGCTAAACTCTACACATTGGTTTAGGTTCTGCTGTCATTAGTTCACTCTTGTCTTTCTAGCTTAGCTCTGAATTTGATAGATACATAGGAGCTTACCTGAATTTAGCCATTAGCAAATATGGACTCACCTTCCCAGGATCTAGATTATCTGAAGGCGCGAACAGAGTCCACGAGAAGGTTAGGCATAATAGAGGGCTTAGCAGAAGAACAATTAGAAATATACATCAGAGACGAGATGAAAGAGTGGGACATGGCGGAGGAACAGATGACTAAAACAATTAATGAGTTATTTGAAGCAAAAGAGCGTAGCAAAACTGAAGAAGCAGAGATTAATAAACAGCATATGGAAGTAGTCAATGCAGAGAAGCTAACCTTTCTAGCGGAACATAAGGTAGGAGATATGGATGCTCACCCAACCAGGAAGGAAGGGACATCTTTGCCACCCACCGCAGAATCAGAGTTAGTGGACCGGGAACTACAGGTTCTCATTCGACCCAGTCCGAAACGGAAAAGAGGGAAGAAGAAACGTGCGAAGGGCACTTCAAGCAGTCACAAACGTGATAACTGTTTGCACCACGGAAATTGTGGTCTAACTGGTTTAACAGTAGAGGACCTTCAGGAAAACCACTTGACTGCTACGAGAAATGAATCTCGAGAGAAAGAGGAACTGAAGACAACCTTTAATGAGGTCGCAGGCAGAGACCTAGCCGATTCTCACATTCCCTTCTGTTCACAGAATCACGAAGTGGAATTACATCTGACTGAAATAGGGAGGAAGGAAGAAACGGAATCCCAGGTGAATTTCATTACTGCAACGCGGGAAGAATCACTAATTATCAGTTCAGATAATTTAACTATTAACAGTTACCCAGAGGACAACTGTTTGCACTACGGTTTGCTAGTACAAGACTCCCAGGAATCTCATTTTACTTCAACGAGAGGGGAAACTCAAGAGGAAGATGACCTGAGGACTTCTTTTAAGGAGGTCGGAGATGGAGAGGTAACCGACCTTATTATTCCCTTCAGCTCAGGCGAGGTAGAAGTGGGATTAAATTTGACTGACAGAGGGATGAAGGATGACCCGGAACCCCTTGTGATCTTTGAGGCTGCAGCTCAGGAAAAGACACTAGACATCAGTTCAAATCATTTACGGAATGTAATGGATTGCTTAGACAAAAGCCCATCACAGGATTTACCTCAACTGGACTTAGCCCATGAAAGCACGACCAGAGAGGAACATCCAGACAAGGAAACATTTCCAATTGTTATCGCGAATTATACCAGTTCGGAGACTCAGGAAACACAGGGAATTGTTAGGATCCAGAATATGGATTCTGATTTTGTGCAGACAACATTGTCTGTAGTTACTAGCAAAGAAAACTCTTCACACAAGATGGAGGTAGAAACTGCTAGCATCGCAATAGCTGAACTAATCAGGGAATTCCAGCGACAGGGACCTGAAGTAACAGAAGTCAAGAGTGGTTTGGAATCAACACTCTTAGGACTCAATCTACCCTTCAGTCAGGTCGATTTGATAGGAGTAGATCAGCTATTTGTGGATACTTCATTTAAAAGTAACACCACTTTACCGCCCTTGAATAACTATGTTATTTCTCAAGGCTGGACAGCTTGGCACAGTAAATTTCCAATTTCTAGCACGGTTTTTACAAGAAACTCTAATGCAGAGAAACTCAGCCCGTTAACTGATTATCAGGGGAAGAAACCGCGACACCGAGGAGGGAAGATTGTTACGCCCGACTTTGAAGGAGGAAAGCGCCAGTTGAACTTACATCGTGGAAACATGATGTTTAATACTATTCCTTTTAAAAGGAAGTTATTGATGGTTCAGTTAAGGATTTATAAAGGATGGAGGAAAATCACGGAGACAAGCTTTGCTGTGGCCAGCTTATGCAAGACTTCACTACGGGTACATCCTCGGCTGAAAGGATTAAATCACGTGAGTGAATGGTGTAAAACAATTGCCCAGAGGCGTAGAAGAATCCCGTTGATTGTGATCTTTACCAGAGAGGTAAAAATACAACCTCCTGACAATTACCGGATTTTACCAAGCTATTGCATGGAATCCCGGCCGAAGACCAGGTACAAGGACCTATCCAGAGTATCCTTGGATTATGGAAATGGGACGTCTTTATGCAGATGCAGGACAACCCACTGCCACAAGGAATATTGGAAACCTTTAGGCAGATACAGAACGGAGAGTGCTTAGACATTATTCTGGGATGTACGGCGTGCTTTGACAAAAGATTTCTGGCAGAAACTTTTTTTAAGGGGGAAGCTCTGTCATGAAATGCAGCCTTTACTTCCCAGAACAAATTTCGGTTCACTTTTGATGAACCATGTAGAGACATTACAGAACCAGAAAGGAAATTCTCTATCATAAAGAATGCTGGGGAAAGGAGAAACAGACCCAGAATTGATAATAACACCACACAGTAATGCAGTGTTAAATGGACGGTGACTTTGAGTGGAAATTAAAACTGCCCAGGCCAGACACAAGCAACCTGGAGCTATAAACATGCCAAGTCCAGCCATTCACACAGACTCAACAGAGTGTGAACAGACCTTGTAAAACTGATCCTAAACTTGACTAGAGGCTAGTAATTCCTGAAGACAGGTAGAAAGGCGGGGTGTTAGAAGGATAATAAACCATTGGGACTGGATTCAGAAATTAGGTGTTGGGTGCCTGACAGAGGCAATCAACACTGGGCTGTGGACTTTGTACCAGACAGAGAGGAGCAAGGTGTGAAGGCCAGTTCAGGAGGAATTTATGACTGGACATGCTGGGAGATAATGTGTCTGCCCTGTAGAAATGTGTGAAACAGATCTGATAAAGCAATTAGAACAGTACTGAAGGAATGTTAATTGCTTTGGGATACTAGTTAAATAGGCTGTTAGCTCTGGTCATGTTAGAAATGAAAAAATCTCTGAACAGGTAGGCAGCCAGCTCAATGTTTTGTAGTCATATGTATGATTCTTATGTTGCTAGATTTCACTAGGAGAATTATTTCTTAGTAACTATCTAAGTCTTGTAGATGTATGTACTGATTTTCAGTCTATATCTGACCTAAGTTATTTCAAGAAATATCATTGTCTGTGTATACTTTTATGTGTCTTGGTAGAGGCTTGCATTTCTTTGTACACTATCCTAGTTGCCTTTGGGTGTGTGCATTTGTTGTACAGAATATAGTCAACTGACTATTTCTTTAATTCTTACCACAGCAGTAGCTAAGTGGTTACTAAACCGGGCAGATCAGCAGTATGGCTGGTCTGTGTGGTCACTTCAATTAGACTTGTTGTATATCTCATTTTGTAGGTATACAATATTATTACTCATTAATAATGCCTTATGCTATTATGTTGAGTATCATAATATGTCTAGTTTAATTAATATGTTTATGTGTATTGGAAGTTTGATATATTGATTTGTCATATGCAGACCTACCAATATGAAGTGTTATGTTATTGTGCGCGCATTGGCACCTTGCTTATCGATTGCATTTGTAGCAGAGGTGTAATGGTACAGACATTACCCACAAGTGTTTTGGGGTATATGGTGCTAAACCTTTTCATTGTATGGTTCACGGTAATTCACGAAAACCTGGCACAGGTACTGGTCTCGTCTTGTAAGCCCGGATGATCAGGTACTATTATGATACCATTACCGAACCTGTGAGCTGCTAAACCAACTTTGGACGGAGCGGCTTTATGACTCAGAATGTTGGTATTAGCGACAGAGACATGGGAAGGCAGACATGTAATAATTACAGGCGTGTGAGACAACTGAAAAGCCCGTCCCAGACTAAGACAGTAGGGAGAAGGAGGATGGTGAACGCAGTAGAGCTGGAAGATAAACTTGGCCAGCCTGGTCATTGTATATGTGTTTACTAGAATATGTTTTACTTAGGATTGCACTGATGTAGAACTAGATATAACACATTCTTGACTTTCTTTCAAGCTCTCACAAGGAGCACCTATGTTGTAGATCTCAAGAACGAGTGACGACTAGGTAGAGCCAGGACTGACAGGAGTCAGAATACCGGCAAGCTGTTTTTTTGTGTGTGTCTACTGGAGAGTGGGGATCTGGACCACAGATCCAGATAGTTCAATTAACAAGTTATGTAATGTTTGCCATCACTATCATGTTATATGATTTCATCATCATCATCTGGAAAGCGGATATGATTAGTAAATAAATGTTGTAGTATTATAACTCATAGTTCTATCGTTATATTTGTAATTCCAATTGTGCATACGTGTTGTGTGTGTACATTGGTGGGGGTTCACTTAGACACCAAGGAAGGGAGCAGTCAGGGAGAAAAACCTGTACTGGGATAGTTGTTAATTACACTTCAATTTAGACTTAAAAATCTATCATAGCTAACCTTCTCTTTCCTATTCCTTGGCGAATATTCAGCACAGTTCATTTCAATTTTGTAACGAGCCACTTGGAGCTGTACATTGGATATTCAGGGCTTAATCTATAGTTCAGCCATATAGTTTTTGTCCCTAGTCAGTTTCTGACTATTTGGGGTTGCTCGCCAGTGAATAATACTTTCATCTAGGCGGTGGGCACCCCGACTTCTGACATGACCTCCCATCTATGTTGTTGTGACCTCCCATCTACGTTGTTGTGACCTCCCATCTACGTTGTTGTGACCTCCCATCTACGTTGTTGTGACCTCCCATCTACGTTGTTGTGACCTCCCATCTACGTTGTTGTGACCTCCCATCCACGTTGTTGTGACCTCCCATCTACGTTGTTGTGACCTCCCATCCACGTTGTTGTGACCTACCATCTACATTGTTGTGACCTCCCATCTACGTTGTTGTGACCTCCCATCTACGTTGTTGTGACCTCCCTCTACGTTGTTTTGACATCCCATCTACGTTGTTGTGATCTTCCATCAATGTTGTTGTGACCTCCCATCTACGTTGTTGTGACCTCCCATCTATGTTGTTGTGACCTCCCATCTATGTTGTTGTGACCTCCCATCTATGTTGTTGTGACCTCCCATCTACGTTGGTGTGACCTCCCATCTACGTTGTTCTGACCTCCTTTTATTTTGTTCGCTCGCTTTGTAGTCGAGCGTAGTGCACACAGGACTGATGTTTACGTGTTGACTTACTTTGCCTATAATCAGTGTCCCTCGCCATCAGGGGAACCCACTCCAACTTCAGTGGTACTTGTAATTTACGTCCTCAACTCAAGAAAACAACATTTTAGTCCGACTGACCGGTGTACGGGTTTAACCCGCTACTTCGCCATCAGCACACCGGGAATATAGGATCAAGTGCTCTTACCCATTCGGCTAAGCTGACCTCCATGTTTGCTTGCCTATGTGCACGTTTCCATCCCTCATTCTTATTAGTCATGTGTTGTGTTAATTTTATTTCTAGTATTAGCTAGTTTTGCTGTCATCCCTTTTTTTTTTATACCAAGACAATACAACATTTCAAAGAATTTTAGCGTCTAATTTTAAAATCGGACTCAACAATCTCATACATTAAAAGTAGTACAACTTTATTAATAAAGAACATGACAGGAAAACATTCACAACACATACAGGTTTTCACACGATTTGGACATGGCGTCCTTTCGGAATATTTTGCTCAGCAGGTTTTTACTTCTGGCGTAGCAACTCACGTCCTCATTGGATGATTTCTCAGGGGGCGTGGCTTTGAGTCTGATCTGTGAAACCACGCCCACAAGCAACTCATCAACGTTATGGTTGAGCACGACTGAGGTCTCGGCGAACTTGCAATCGTAGGTAGTGGCCACACTTTTGGCTTCTGAAATGATCAAGAACAACTGGTTTAAACAAACAGAATAGTTTCTCTGATTGAGGGGTACACTATACATTAAATGGGTTAAACTTCGGTAAAATTGGAAATTTAACTAATTAAGTTAAATTAAGTGCATTGGGATGATTCATCGTCTTAAGCAACTTCCAGCATCTGCCACGAGCTTATACACAGTAGTTTTTCCTAAGCAACCCCCTTTAATTTGATGTGTAAAACATGTCTGCTACCATATTAACAGCTTTAAAGGCATAATTGTGACACACCCCTACTTCCAATTTTCCGCCATACATTTTTGCTAGGTTCAAACCTACTTTTCGATTGGCATTGAGTCTGTCTTCTCGGCCATCAAAGTGTGGAGATATCTGCACTTGATCTGGCTAGGGTGCAGAGACGGTTAACCAAACCGCAAACTCAAATCACCAAATCACTGCCCACTAACACTGGCAGTTGGCCTTGGTGGACCACTATGGGCCGAAAGGCACATAATGGGACTAAAGGGCCCATTAAATAAAAAAGAAAAAAAAGAAATGTAGAACAGCTTTAAAAAATATCAAAACAGAAAAGACAGGCCTTTGCAGCGATATGCCTTAGCCAGCAAGCAACAGCTGCGATAAGTACCCATTTTTTTACGTCATTTTGCTTAATATGCCTGAAAGCAATGACTTTAGTACCTTCTCCGTGGTTTTTGTGTTGTCATGCTTTTGTTGTTGTTGTTGTTTGCTGATGAAGGATTGTTTTCGCAACGTACACTATTTTTCGTAATTGTAATTTGTAAAGCTACACTAGACTTCGGATTTTTCTACGACCGAGAGGTAGGGATCGAGTTATGGGTTTATGTTTTCATAAGACATTGTGCTCTTTGGTTCGTAAATTGAAGCAGTCGAGGTTGGGTTAGTTCGTAAATCGAGGCAGTCAAGGTTGAGTTGGTTTGTAAATCGAGACAGTCAAGGTTGGGTTGGTTTGTAAATCGAGACAGTCAAGGTTGGGTTGGTTTGTAAATCGAGGCAGTCGAGGTTGGATTGGTTCGTAAATCGAGGCAGTCGAGGTTGGGTTGGTTTGTTTTTTGCTAAACAATCGCTTTCATTCTCAATGCATATCTCCATAATCGCCGATGTCTCCTCCTAAAGATCACACAAGGATATTCTCTGCACAGTGCACGAATGCCCATAGCTGATGGGAGGATTTAAACGTGTCTATACCAGAATCACTATGCTGTACATATATTTTGTGAGTAGGTTTTCTCATTATGCAGGTTTGCCCGGACAGCGGCCTACATAGCCTGCTCTTAAATGTACAACCGCGGACAACAGACTGCACTCGGTGAGACTGCAAGAGTATCACAGTAATTCTCTGTGGTGGAAGTGGCCTTGCCACTACATGCAATGAGCTCACTATTATGCTCGGAATGTGTGCACGCTTTGTCTCCCATGTTGGAAGCTCAATCTATATGTTCATAGATACTGAAACAACTCGGTCCCACTGGGGTATCAGTCACACCAACCAACAAGCTAACCAACCAACCAATGGACTGGTCGACCGGAAAGCTAACCAACCAACTAGTTAACAAACCAAACAACCAATCAACTAAATACCAACCAACGAATCAACCAACCAACCAGCCAACTAACCAACCATCTAACCAACCAAACAACCAACCAACCAGCTAACCACATAACCAGTTCAACCAACCAGCTAACCAACCAACCAGCTAACCAAATAACCAGTTAACCAACCAACCAGCTAACCAACCGTCTAACCAACCAAACAACTAACCAACCAGCTAACCACACAACCAGTTAACCAACCAAGCAGCTAACCAACCAACCAGCTAACCAACCAACCAGCTAACCAACCAAACAACCAACCAATAAGCTCATCAACCAACCAGTTAACCAACCCAACAACCAACCAATCAGCTAACCAACCAACCAAACAACCAACTAATCAGCTAACCAGCAAACAAGTAAACCAACCCAACAACCAACCAATCAGCTAACCAACCAAACAACCAACCAAACAACCAACCAAAGAATCAACCATACAAACAACCAACCAGCTATCCAACCAAACAACCAACCTAGCAGTTAACCAACCAAATAACCAACCAGCTAACCAACCAACCAGCTATCCAATCTAACAACCAGCTAACCAACCAAACAACAAGCTAACCAACCAACCAAACAACCAACCAGTTATCCAACCAAACAACCAACCAGCTAACCAACCAAACAACCAACCAGCTAACCAACCAAACAACCAACCAGCTAACTAACCAAACAACCAACCAGCTAACCAACTAAACAACCAACCAGCTAACCAACCAAACAACCAACTAGCTAACCAACTAAACAACCAACCAGCTAACCAACAAAACAACCAACCAGCTAACCAACTAAATAACCAACCAGCTAACCAACCAAACAACCAACCAGCTAACCAACTAAACAACCAACCAGCTAACCAACGAAACAACCAACCAGCTAACCAACCAAACAACCAACCAGCTAACCAACTAAACAACCAACAAGTTAACCAACCAAAAAAAAAAAAAAAACAGCTAACCAACCAAACAACCAACCAGCTAACCAACCAAACAACAAATCAGCTAACCAACCAAACAACCAACCAGCTAACCAACCAAACAACCATACAGCTAACCAACCAAACAACCAACCAGCTAACCAACCAAACAACCAACCAGTTAACCTACCAAACAACCAACCAACCAGCTAACCACACAACCAGTTAATCACCAACCAGCTAACCAACCAAATAACCAACCAAACAACCAACCAATCAGCTAACCAACCAGACAACCAACCAAACAACCAACCAGCCAGCTAACCAACCAAACAACCAATCAGCTAACCAACCAAACAACCAACCAACCAATCAGCTAACTAACCAACCAAACAACCAACCAGTTAACCAACCATCTAATCAACCAAACAACTAACCAATCAGCTAACCACACAACCAGTTAACCAACCAAGCAGCTAACCAACCAACCAGCTAACCAACTAACCAGCTAACCAACCAAACAACCAACCAATAAGCTCATCAACCAACCAGTTAACCAACCCAACAACAAACCAATCAGCTAACCAACCAACCAAACAACCAACTAATCAGCTAACAAATCAACCAGTTAACTAACAAAACAATCAATTAATCAGCTAACCAATCAAACAATCAACCAAACATACAACTAACTAGCTAACCAACCAACCAGTTAACCAACCCAACAACCAGCCAATCAGCTAACCAACCAAACAACCAACCAAACAACCAACCAAAGAATCAACCATACAAACAACCAAGCAGCTATCCAACCAAACAACCAACCAAGCAGTTAACCAACCAAATAACCAACTAGCTAACCAACCAACCAAACAAACAACCAACCAGCTATCCAACCAAACAACCAGCTAACCAACCAATCAACCAAACAACCAACCAGCTATCCAACCAAACAACCAACCAGCTAACCAACCAAACAACCAACCAGCTAACCAACCAAACAACCAACCAGCTAACCAACCAAACAACCAACCAGTTAACCAACCAAACAACCAACTAGCTAACCAACTAAACAACCAACCAGCTAACCAACGAAACAACCAACCAGCTAACCAACCAAACAACCAACCAGCTAACCAAGTAAACAACCAACAAGTTAACCAACCAAACAAAAAAAAACCCAGCTAACCAACCAAACAACCAACCAGCTAACCAACCAAACAACAAATCAGCTAACCAACCAAACAACCAACCAGCTAACCAACCAAACAACCATACAGCTAACCAACCAAACAACCAACCAGCTAACCAACCAAACAACCAACCAGCTAACCAACCAAACCACCAACCACCTAACTAACCAAACAACCAACCAGCTAACCAACTAAACAACCAACCAGCTAACCAACCAAACAACCAACGAGCTAACAAACTAAACAACCAACCAGCTAACCAACTAAACAACCAACCAGCTAACCAACTAAACAACCAACCAGCTAACAAACCAAACAACCAACCAGCTAACCAACTAAACAACCAACCAGCTAACCAACGAAACAACCAACCAGCTAACAAAGCAAACAACCAACCAGCTAACCAACTAAACAACCAACAAGTTAACCAACCAAACAACCTACCAGTTAACCTACCAAACAACCAACCAGCTAACCACACAACCAGTTAATCACCAACCAGCTAACCAACCAAACAACCAACCAAACAACCAGCCAATCAGCTAACCAACCAAACAACCAACCAAACAACCAACCAAAGAATCAACCATACAAACAACCAAGCAGCTATCCAACCAAACAACCAACCAAGCAGTTAACCAACCAAATAACCAACTAGCTAACCAACCTACCAAACAAACAACCAACCAGCTATCCAACCAAACAACCAGCTAACCAACCAATCAACCAAACAACCAACCAGCTATCCAACCAAACAACCAACCAGCTAACCAACCAAACAACCAACCAGCTAACCAACCAAACAACCAACCAGCTAACCAACCAAACAACCAACCAGTTAACCAACCAAACAACCAACTAGCTAACCAACTAAACAACCAACCAGCTAACCAACGAAACAACCAACCAGCTAACCAACCAAACAACCAACCAGCTAACCAACTAAACAACCAACAAGTTAACCAACCAAACAAAAAAAAACCCAGCTAACCAACCAAACAACCAACCAGCTAACCAACCAAACAACAAATCAGCTAACCAACCAAACAACCAACCAGCTAACCAACCAAACAACCATACAGCTAACCAACCAAACAACCAACCAGCTAACCAACCAAACAACCAACCAGTTAACCAACCAAACAACCAACTAGCTAACCAACTAAACAACCAACCAGCTAACCAACGAAACAACCAACCAGCTAACCAACCAAACAACCAACCAGCTAACCAACTAAACAACCAACAAGTTAACCAACCAAACAAAAAAAAACCCAGCTAACCAACCAAACAACCAACCAGCTAACCAACCAAACAACAAATCAGCTAACCAACCAAACAACCAACCACCTAACTAACCAAACAACCAACCAGCTAACCAACTAAACAACCAACCAGCTAACCAACCAAACAACCAACGAGCTAACAAACTAAACAACCAACCAGCTAACCAACTAAACAACCAACCAGCTAACCAACTAAACAACCAACCAGCTAACAAACCAAACAACCAACCAGCTAACCAACTAAACAACCAACCAGCTAACCAACGAAACAACCAACCAGCTAACCAAGCAAACAACCAACCAGCTAACCAACTAAACAACCAACAAGTTAACCAACCAAACAACCTACCAGTTAACCTACCAAACAACCAACCAGCTAACCACACAACCAGTTAATCACCAACCAGCTAACCAACCAAACAACCAACCAAACAACCAACCAATCAGCTAACCAACCAGACAACCAACCAAACAACCAACCAACCAGCTAACCACACAACCAGTTAATCACCAACCAGCTAACCAACCGAATAACCAACCAAACAACCAACCAATCAGCTAACCAACCAGACAACCAACCAAACAACCAACCAACCAATCAGCTAACTAACCAACCAAACAACCAACCAGTTAACCAACCATCTAATCAACCAAACAACTAACCAACCAGCTAACCACACAACCAGTTAACCAACCAAGCAGCTAACCAACCAACCAGCTAACCAACCAACCAGCTAACCAACCAAACAACCAACCAATAAGCTCATCAACCAACCAGTTAACCAACCCAACAACCAACCAATCAGCTAACCAACCAAACAACCAACCAAACAACCAACCAAAGAATCAACCATACAAACAACCAAGCAGCTATCCAACCAAACAACCAACCAAGCAGTTAACCAACCAAATAACCAACTAGCTAACCAACCAACCAAACAAACAACCAACCAGCTATCCAACCAAACAACCAGCTAACCAACCAATCAACCAAACAACCAACCAGCTATCCAACCAAACAACCAACCAGCTAACCAACCAAACAACCAACCAGCTAACCAACCAAACAACCAACCAGCTAACCAACCAAACAACCAACCAGTTAACCAACCAAACAACCAACTAGCTAACCAACTAAACAACCAACCAGCTAACCAACGAAACAACCAACCAGCTAACCAACCAAACAACCAACCAGCTAACCAACTAAACAACCAACAAGTTAACCAACCAAACAAAAAAAAAACCAGCTAACCAACCAAACAACCAACCAGCTAACCAACCAAACAACAAATCAGCTAACCAACCAAACAACCAACCAGCTAACCAACCAAACAACCATACAGCTAACCAACCAAACAACCAACCAGCTAACCAACCAAACAACCAACCAGTTAACCAACCAAACAACCAACTAGCTAACCAACTAAACAACCAACCAGCTAACCAACGAAACAACCAACCAGCTAACCAACCAAATAACCAACCAGCTAACCAACTAAACAACCAACAAGTTAACCAACCAAACAAAAAAAAACCCAGCTAACCAACCAAACAACCAACCAGCTAACCAACCAAACAACAAATCAGCTAACAAACCAAACAACCAACCAGCTAACCAACTAAACAACCAACCAGCTAACCAACTAAACAACCAACCAGCTAACAAACCAAACAACCAACCAGCTAACCAACTAAACAACCAACCAGCTAACCAACGAAACAACCAACCAGCTAACCAAGCAAACAACCAACCAGCTAACCAACTAAACAACCAACAAGTTAACCAACCAAACAACCTACCAGTTAACCTACCAAACAACCAACCAGCTAACCACACAACCAGTTAATCACCAACCAGCTAACCAACCAAACAACCAACCAAACAACCAACCAATCAGCTAACCAACCAGACAACCAACCAAACAACCAACCAGCCAGCTAACCAACCAAACAACCAATCAGCTAACCAACCAAACAACCAACCAACCAATCAGCTAACTAACCAACCAAACAACCAACCAGTTAACCAACCATCTAATCAACCAAACAACTAACCAACCAGCTAACCACACAACCAGTTAACCAACCAAGCAGCTAACCAACCAACCAGCTAACCAACCAACCAGCTAACCAACCAAACAACCAACCAATAAGCTCATCAACCAACCAGTTAACCAACCCAACAACCAACCAATCAGCTAACCAACGAATCAAACAACCAACTAATCAGCTAACAAATCAACCAGTTAACTAACAAAACAACCAATTAATCAGCTAACCAATCAAACAATCAACCAAACAACCAACTAACCAGCTAACCAACCAATCAGCTAACCAACCAAACAACCAACCAAACAACCAACCAAAGAATCAACCATACAAACAACCAAGCAGCTATCCAACCAAACAACCAACCAAGCAGTTAACCAACCAAATAACCAACTAGTTAACCAACCAACCAAACAAACAACCAACCAGCTATCCAACCAAACAACCAGCTAACCAACCAACCAACCAAACAACCAACCAGCTATCCAATCAAACAACCAACCAGCTAACGAACCAAACAACCAACCAGCTAACCAACCAAACAACCAACCAACCAATTAGCTAACTAACCAACCAAACAACCAACCAGTTAACCAACCATCTAATCAACCAAACAACTAACCAACCAGCTAACCACACAACCAGTTAACCAACCAAGCAGCTAACCAACCAACCAGCTAACCAACCAACCAGCTAACCAACCAAACAACCAACCAATAAGCTCATCAACCAACCAGTTAACCAACCCAACAACCAACCAATCAGCTAACCAACCAACCAAACAACCAACTAATCAGCTAACAAACCAACCAGTTAACTAACAAAACAACAAATTAATGAGCTAACCAATCAAACAATCAACCAAACAACCAACTAACCAGCTAACCAACCAACCAGTTAACCAACCCAACAACCAGCCAATCAGCTAACCAACCAAACAACCAACCAAAGAATCAACCATACAAACAACCAAGCAGCTATCCAACCAAACAACCAACCAGCTAACCAACCAAATAACCAACCAGCTAACCAACCAAACAACCAACCAGCTAACCAACCAAACAACCAACCAGCTAACCAACCAAACAACCAACCAGCTAACCAACCAAACAACCAACCAGCTAACCAACCAAACAACCAACCAGTTAACCAACCAAACAACTAACCAACCAACCAGCTAACCACACAACCAGTTAACAACCAACCAGCTAACCAACCAAACAACCAACCAAACAACCATCCAATCAGCTAACCAACCAAACAACCAACGAAACAACCAACCAGCCAGCTAACCAACCAAACAACCAACCAACCAATCAGCTAACCAACCAACCAAACAACCAACCAGCTAACCAACCAAACAACAAACCAGCTAACCAACCAAACAACCAACCAGCTAACCAACCAAACAACAAATCAGCTAACCAACGAAACAACCAACCATCTAACCAACCAAACAACCAGTCAGCTTACCAACCAAACAACTAATTAGCTAACCAACCAAACAACCAACCAGCAAGCTAACCAACCAAACAACAAATAAGCTAACCAATCAACCAGCTAACCAACTAATCAACCAACCAGCTAACCAACAAAACAACCAACCAACTACAAACCCATCAACCAACCAACCAGCTAACCAACTAAACAGCCAACCAGCTAACCAACCAAATAACCAATCAACTACACACCCATCAACCAACCAACCAGCTAGCCAAGCAAACAACCTGGTACCATTAGTATTTGAACTCTTCGCTAGCCATTGCAGATGAAGACGGAGCACGTATGGGATTATCCCGAGTGCTGTGACCAGCTAACCAACTAAACAACCAACAAGTTAACCAACCAAACAAAAAAAAACCCAGCTAACCAACCAAACAACCAACCAGCTAACCAACCAAACAACAAATCAGCTAACCAACCAAACAACCAACCACCTAACTAACCAAACAACCAACCAGCTAACCAACTAAACAACCAACCAGCTAACCAACCAAACAACCAACGAGCTAACAAACTAAACAACCAACCAGCTAACCAACTAAACAACCAACCAGCTAACCAACTAAACAACCAACCAGCTAACAAACCAAACAACCAACCAGCTAACCAACTAAACAACCAACCAGCTAACCAACGAAACAACCAACCAGCTAACCAAGCAAACAACCAACCAGCTAACCAACTAAACAACCAACAAGTTAACCAACCAAACAACCTACCAGTTAACCTACCAAACAACCAACCAGCTAACCACACAACCAGTTAATCACCAACCAGCTAACCAACCAAACAACTAACCAAACAACCAACCAATCAGCTAACCAACCAGACAACCAACCAAACAACCAACCAGCCAGCTAACCAACCAAACAACCAATCAGCTAACCAACCAAACAACCAACCAACCAATCAGCTAACTAACCAACCAAACAACCAACCAGTTAACCAACCATCTAATCAACCAAACAACTAACCAACCAGCTAACCACACAACCAGTTAACCAACCAAGCAGCTAACCAACCAACCAGCTAACCAACCAACCAGCTAACCAACCAAACAACCAACCAATAAGCTCATCAACCAACCAGTTAACCAACCCAACAACCAACCAATCAGCTAACCAACCAAACAACCAACCAAACAACCAACCAAAGAATCAACCATACAAACAACCAAGCAGCTATCCAACCAAACAACCAACCAAGCAGTTAACCAACCAAATAACCAACTAGCTAACCAAACAACCAAACAAACAACCAACCAGCTATCCAACCAAACAACCAGCTAACCAACCAATCAACCAAACAACCAACCAGCTATCCAATCAAACAACCGACCAGCTAACCAACCAAACAACCAACCAGCTAACCAAACAAACAACCAACCAGCTAACCAACCAAACAACCAACCAGTTAACCAACCAAACAACCAACTAGCTAACCAACTAAACAACCAACCAGCTAATCAACGAAACAACCAACCAGCTAACCAACCAAACAACCAACCAGCTAACCAACTAAACAACCAACAAGTTAACCAACCAAACAAAAAAAAACCCAGCTAACCAACCAAACAACCAACCAGCTAACCAACCAAACAACAAATCAGCTAACCAACCAAACAACCAACCAGCTAACCAACCAAACAACCATACAGCTAACCAACCAAACAACCAACCAGCTAACCAACCAAACAACCAACCAGTTAACCAACCAAACAACCAACTAGCTAACCAACTAAACAACCAACCAGCTAACCAACGAAACAACCAACCAGCTAACCAACCAAATAACCAACCAGCTAACCAACTAAACAACCAACAAGTTAACCAGTTAACTAACAAAACAACAAATTAATGAGCTAACCAATCAAACAATCAACCAAACAACCAACTAACCAGCTAACCAACCAACCAGTTAACCAACCCAACAACCAGCCAATCAGCTAACCAACCAAACAACCAACCAAAGAATCAACCATACAAACAACCAAGCAGCTATCCAACCAAACAACCAACCAGCTAACCAACCAAACAACCAACCAGCTAACCAACCAAACAACCAACCAGCTAACCAACCAAACAACCAACCAGCTAACCAACCAAACAACCAACCAGCTAACCAACCAAACAACCAACCAGCTAACCAACCAAACAACCAACCAGTTAACCAACCAAACAACTAACCAACCAACCAGCTAACCACACAACCAGTTAACAACCAACCAGCTAACCAACCAAACAACCAACCAAACAACCATCCAATCAGCTAACCAACCAAACAACCAACGAAACAACCAACCAGCCAGCTAACCAACCAAACAACCAACCAACCAATCAGCTAACCAACCAACCAAACAACCAACCAGCTAACCAACTAAACAACAAACCAGCTAACCAACCAAACAACCAACCAGCTAACCAACCAAACAACAAATCAGCTAACCAACGAAACAACCAACCATCTAACCAACCAAACAACCAGTCAGCTTACCAACCAAACAACTAATTAGCTAACCAACCAAACAACCAACCAGCAAGCTAACCAACCAAACAACAAATAAGCTAACCAATCAACCAGCTAACCAACTAATCAACCAACCAGCTAACCAACAAAACAACCAACCAACTACAAACCCATCAACCAACCAACCAGCTAACCAACTAAACAGCCAACCAGCTAACCAACCAAATAACCAATCAACTACACACCCATCAACCAACCAACCAGCTAGCCAAGCAAACAACCTGGTACCATTAGTATTTGAACTCTTCGCTAGCCATTGCAGATGAAGACGGAGCACGTATGGGATTATCCCGAGTGCTGTGACCAGCTAACCAACTAAACAACCAACAAGTTAACCAACCAAACAAAAAAAAAACCCAGCTAACCAACCAAACAACCAACCAGCTAACCAACCAAACAACAAATCAGCTAACCAACCAAACAACCAACCACCTAACTAACCAAACAACCAACCAGCTAACCAACTAAACAACCAACCAGCTAACCAACCAAACAACCAACGAGCTAACAAACTAAACAACCAACCAGCTAACCAACTAAACAACCAACCAGCTAACCAACTAAACAACCAACCAGCTAACAAACCAAACAACCAACCAGCTAACCAACTAAACAACCAACCAGCTAACCAACGAAACAACCAACCAGCTAACCAAGCAAACAACCAACCAGCTAACCAACTAAACAACCAACAAGTTAACCAACCAAACAACCTACCAGTTAACCTACCAAACAACCAACCAGCTAACCACACAACCAGTTAATCACCAACCAGCTAACCAACCAAACAACTAACCAAACAACCAACCAATCAGCTAACCAACCAGACAACCAACCAAACAACCAACCAGCCAGCTAACCAACCAAACAACCAATCAGCTAACCAACCAAACAACCAACCAACCAATCAGCTAACTAACCAACCAAACAACCAACCAGTTAACCAACCATCTAATCAACCAAACAACTAACCAACCAGCTAACCACACAACCAGTTAACCAACCAAGCAGCTAACCAACCAACCAGCTAACCAACCAACCAGCTAACCAACCAAACAACCAACCAATAAGCTCATCAACCAACCAGTTAACCAACCCAACAACCAACCAATCAGCTAACCAACCAAACAACCAACCAAACAACCAACCAAAGAATCAACCATACAAACAACCAACCAGCTAACCAACCAAACAACCAACCAAGCAGTTAACCAACCAAATAACCAACTAGCTAACCAACCAACCAAACAAACAACCAACCAGCTATCCAACCAAACAACCAGCTAACCAACCAATCAACCAAACAACCAACCAGCTATCCAATCAAACAACCGACCAGCTAACCAACCAAACAACCAACCAGCTAACCAACCAAACAACCAACCAGCTAACCAACCAAACAACCAACCAGTTAACCAACCAAACAACCAACTAGCTAACCAACTAAACAACCAACCAGCTAATCAACGAAACAACCAACCAGCTAACCAACCAAACAACCAACCAGCTAACCAACTAAACAACCAACAAGTTAACCAACCAAACAAAAAAAAACCCAGCTAACCAACCAAACAACCAACCAGCTAACCAACCAAACAACAAATCAGCTAACCAACCAAACAACCAACCAGCTAACCAACCAAACAACCATACAGCTAACCAACCAAACAACCAACCAGCTAACCAACCAAACAACCAACCAGTTAACCAACCAAACAACCAACTAGCTAACCAACTAAACAACCAACCAGCTAACCAACGAAACAACCAACCAGCTAACCAACCAAATAACCAACCAGCTAACCAACTAAACAACCAACAAGTTAACCAACCAAACAAAAAAAAACCCAGCTAACCAACCAAACAACCAACCAGCTAACCAACCAAACAACAAATCAGCTAACCAACCAAACAACCAACCACCTAACTAACCAAACAACCAACCAGCTAACCAACTAAACAACCAACCAGCTAACCAACCAAACAACCAACGAGCTAACAAACTAAACAACCAACCAGCTAACCAACTAAACAACCAACCAGCTAACCAACTAAACAACCAACCAGCTAACAAACCAAACAACCAACCAGCTAACCAACTAAACAACCAACCAGCTAACCAACGAAACAACCAACCAGCTAACCAAGCAAACAACCAACCAGCTAACCAACTAAACAACCAACAAGTTAACCAACCAAACAACCTACCAGTTAACCTACCAAACAACCAACCAGCTAACCACACAACCAGTTAATCACCAACCAGCTAACCAACCAAACAACCAACCAAACAACCAACCAATCAGCTAACCAACCAGACAACCAACCAAACAACCAACCAGCCAGCTAACCAACCAAACAACCAATCAGCTAACCAACCAAACAACCAACCAACCAATCAGCTAACTAACCAACCAAACAACCAACCAGTTAACCAACCATCTAATCAACCAAACAACTAACCAACCAGCTAACCACACAACCAGTTAACCAACCAAGCAGCTAACCAACCAACCAGCTAACCAACCAACCAGCTAACCAACCAAACAACCAACCAATAAGCTCATCAACCAACCAGTTAACCAACCCAACAACCAACCAATCAGCTAACCAACGAACCAAACAACCAACTAATCAGCTAACAAATCAACCAGTTAACTAACAAAACAACCAATTAATCAGCTAACCAATCAAACAATCAACCAAACAACCAACTAACCAGCTAACCAACCAACCAGTTAACCAACCCAACAACCAGCCAATCAGCTAACCAACCAAACAACCAACCAAAGAATCAACCATACAAACAACCAAGCAGCTATCCAACCAAACAACCAACCAGCTAACCAACCAAACAACCAACCAGCTAACCAACCAAACAACCAACCAGCTAACCAACCAAACAACCAACCAGCTAACCAACCAAACAACCAACCAGCTAACCAACCAAACAACCAACCAGTTAACCAACCAAACAACTAACCAACCAACCAGCTAACCACACAACCAGTTAACAACTAACCAGCTAACCAACCAAACAACCAACCAAACAACCATCCAATCAGCTAACCAACCAAACAACCAACGAAACAACCAACCAGCCAGCTAACCAACCAAACAACCAACCAACCAATCAGCTAACCAACCAACCAAACAACCAACCAGCTAACCAACCAAACAACAAACCAGCTAACCAACCAAACAACCAACCAGCTAACCAACCAAACAACAAATCAGCTAACCAACGAAACAACCAACCATCTAACCAACCAAACAACCAGTCAGATTACCAACCAAACAACTAATTAGCTAACCAACCAAACAACCAACCAGCAAGCTAACCAACCAAACAACAAATAAGCTAACCAATCAACCAGCTAACCAACTAATCAACCAACCAGCTAACCAACAAAACAACCAACCAACTACAAACCCATCAACCAACCAACCAGCTAACCAACTAAACAGCCAACCAGCTAACCAACCAAATAACCAATCAACTACACACCCATCAACCAACCAACCAGCTAGCCAAGCAAACAACCTGGTACCATTAGTATTTGAACTCTTCGCTAGCCATTGCAGATGAAGACGGAGCACGTATGGGATTATCCCGAGTGCTGTGACGTCCTTTCCTGGTTCTACTCAATTCATAATTGTCATTATAGTTATCTTTGATGCTACCAAGATTCTCCACCCGCCTCCTCGTCATCAACTTACATCTTCACGATCCTCCATCTTGGCAATAATAATAACAGTATCAATATCATTATCCCCATCTTTGTCCTCTTTCTGAGGTTTAACTTTGACCCTTTTGGGACTACAGGATCTTTACAAAAAATTGTTTGATTATGTTAGGCCTCATAGCCCCACAATGAAACTTTCGGCGGAATGTGGTCCACCGAGGCCCGTTTGCCAGTGTTAGTGGTAAGTGTCAGTGTTAGTTATTCGTGTTCAGTGGCTAGTGTTAGTGGTCAGTGTTAGTGGTCAGTGTTGTGGTTAGTATTAGTGGTCAGTGTTAGTAGTCAGTGTTAATGGTCAATGGTCAGTGTTAGTGGTCAGTATTGGTCAATGTTAGTGGTCAGTGTTAGTGGTCAGTGTTAGTGGTCAGTGGTAAATGTTAGTGGTCAATGTTAGTGGTCAATGGTCAGTGTTAGTGGTCAGTGTTAGTGGTCAGTGTTAGTGGTCAATGGTTAGTGTTAGTGGTCAGTATTAGTGGTCAGTGTTAGTGGTCAATGGTCAGTGTTAGTGGTCAGTGGTAAGTGTTAGTGTTCAATGTTAGTGGTCAATGGTCAGTGTTAGTGGTCAGTGTTTGTGGTCAATGGTCAGTATTAGCGGTCAATGGTCAGTGTTAGTAGTCAGTGTTGGTGGTCAGTGTCAGTGGTCAGTGTTAGTGGTC
Organism: Cepaea hortensis; assembly: GCA_963921405.1. Classification (NCBI taxonomy): domain Eukaryota; kingdom Metazoa; phylum Mollusca; class Gastropoda; order Stylommatophora; family Helicidae; genus Cepaea; species Cepaea hortensis. The sequence continues at coordinate 8,616,658 of OY992889.1, read as the reverse complement.
CATGGTAAGTTTTATTGGTCAGTGTTAGTGGTCAATGGTCAGTGTTAGTTGTCAGTGTTAGTGGTCAGTGTTAGTGGTCAGTGGTTAGTATTAGTGGTCAATGATAAGTGTTAGTGTTCAGTGGTAAGTGTTAGTGGTTAGTGTTAGTGGTCAATGGTCAGTGTTAGTGGTCAATGCTAGTGATCAATGGTCAGTGTTAGTGGTCAATGGTCAGTGTTAAATGTCAATGGTCAGTGTTAGTGGTCAGTGTTGGTGATCAGTGTTAGTGGTTAGTATCAGTGGTCAGTGTTAGTGATCAACGGTCAGTGTTAGTGGTCAATGTTAGTGATCAGTGCCAGTGGGCAGAGTTGGTGGTCAGTGTTAGTGGTCAGTGGTCAGTGTTAGTGGACAGTATTAGTGGTCAATGTTGGTGGTCAGTGATCAGTGGCCAGTGTTAGTGTTCAGTGTTAGTGGTCAGTGTTAGTTGTCAATGGTCAGTGTTAGTGGTCAGTGTTGGTGCTCAATGGTTAGGGTTAGTGGTCAGTGTTATTGGTCAATGCTAGTGGTTAATGTTAGGGGTCAGTGTTAGTGGGCAGTGTTGTTGGTCCATGGTAAGTGTTAGTGGTCAGTGTTAGTGGTCTGTGTTAGTGGTCAATGGTCAGTGTTAGTGGTCAGTGTTGGTGCTCAATGGTTAGGGTTAATGGTCAGTGTTATTGGTCAATGTTAGTGGTTAATGTTAGGGGTCAGTGTTAGTGGGCAGTGTTGTTGGTCCATGGTAAGTGTTAGTGGTCAGTGTTAGTGGTCAGTGTTAGTGGTCAGCCTTAATGGTAAATGGTCAGTGTTAGTGATCAGTGTTAGTGGTCAGTGTTGGTGGTCCATGGTCAATGTTAGTGGTCAGTGTTGAAGGTCAGTGTTAGTGGTCAATGGTCAATGTTAGAGGTCAGTGTTGGTGGTCCATGGTCAGTGTTAGTGGTCAATGGTCAGTGTTAGTGGTCAATGGTCAGTTAGTGGTTATTGGTCAGTGTTAGTGGTCAGTATTAGTAGTCAGTGGACAGTGCTAGTAGTCAGTGCTAGTTGTTTTTGGTCAGTTGGCAGTGTTAGTGGTCAGTGGTCGGGTATTCGTACCTCTTAGGTTTTCTCGGTTCTAATGGCAAGACCCTTTTATCTTAGCCAAAATGCGGAGAGAGGACAAAATGTTCAGGCCTGTCAGCATACGTTTCCCACAGTTTCTCCACATGCCTTGAATCATAGTGTGAAAGATGTGAAAGACACTTGAGCCCAAACAATGTCAGCATCCTACATTATTCTGGAGTCAAAACTAGTAAGATATTATTCTTTAAAAGACAAATAAGGGCTCGCAGTTCCCCCGGGGCCTGAGCCGCCACATGAGGTTTCACATCCCTGTACCATTCTGATGACCGCTCTGTTGGTGGCCCTAGCAATATCAAGTACACATGACTACACGTTGATCTTAGCCTAAAAGTCCAGAAGCGACTGTTTTGCGCGAGTTGATTCAAGGTCTATGCTCTGTTTGTAGATATAGGACAAAAGAACACTCTTAAACAGTCTAATAAAACTCAGAGAGAGAGAGAGAGAGAGAGAGAGAGAGAGAGAGAGAGAGAGAGAGAGAGAGAGAGAGAGAGAGAGAGAGAGAGAGAGAGAGAGAGAGAGAGAGAGATCCTGCACTAACCACTCACTTTCTCTAAGAACCACAGAGAAACAAACTAGCTCTGACCTTCAGTGGACACTTCCCTGGTTCTGACCAGATCACACTTGTTGCCCACAAGGATGACCGGGCCAGCCCAGCAGTCTATCTTTCTCAGTTCGTACAGCAGGTCCGTTGCCCTCTCGAAGGTCGCACGGTCGTCAATGGTGAAGACAATGACAAAGGCATCAGGGGACGCAATTGCGTGAAGGTTCTGCAAGGGAGAGAACTCGTTATATTGTGGCAAATGATTACAACAAGAGTGGTTCTAAGCTAGTGTAAAACCAGGGGAGACATCATCATCATGGAGTGGCGTGTCCCGTGCATACATTTGGCGCTACAACAGTTTTTCAAAATTTTGTTCTATCATCATCATCATCATCATCATCATCATCATCATCATCATCATCATCATCATCATCATCATCATCATCATCATCATCATCATCATCATCATCATCATCATCATCATCATCATCATCATCATCATCATCGTCATAACGTACCCTGTCAGTTGGCATAGGCGTCCATTGCTCTCCACAGATCTCGGTCTTTGGTTTTCTGGATCAACTTTGCTGATGATATTCCTCCATGCCACCGTCCCATCCCACCCAGCATAATTTCTCTTGGTCTGCCTCTGACTCTCTTCCCCTCGATATTTCCAGTTGTCACGTTGTTCTCCAATGCCTCTCTTCTCATCACATGACCAAAGAAAGTTGTTAGCCTCTTTCCTATTGTTGTATATAATGTTCTAGTTTCATTAGCCTCTTTCAGACCATCGAACTGCCTGACTCAGGCTTATCGACAGCTCCACCAGAAATGTCATTGCTAGTGCAGTGTTATTACTGCCTATTCATCAGAGCAAAACTCGTGTGAGTACTGCTGAATATAGTCGTAATTGACAGTCTAGCAAAGCTACAACAGTAGTACATTGAACACTCAAGTAAACATTTGTTAAAATAGTGCCAAATGCACAGGAAGCCAACGAGACAGAGTGCAGTGAAGTTAACTATCCACTCATCTTCGAAAGCGATTAGAGGAAGGACTGGAAGGAGACTACAGGCGATCATCGCTGGACATACAGACTGAAGTTGAATTTCATGTCAGCATTCCAGAACCAACACCACCACAATACTAACTTGGACATTCCGAGGATTATAACCTGAATATAATAAGCTAGGACAAAGATTAATTTCTCTTATAATCTTCTAGATTTTTTTTTCTGTCTCTTTCTATAGAAGTAAACATTTTAATTTAATAAACAAGTAATATCTGTGTTGAAGATTATCACTAACTATACGAAATTGAAGTTTATTGTCTTTTAAAATCATAGCTAATAGTCCAAAATTTAGAGTGAGTGAGGACGAAAGTTGTTTAATCTATTTTGTGTCTCTATCGTCATGTCGTACGAGAGCGCTGGAGGTTCATTTTCTCTGCAGGAGTAGTGTAGCAGGAATAATTAAGCCTGCCTCTAGTGTCTAGTTTAAAACTTCCAGCTTTACCTTCCTTTTCCTGCACCACTAGAAAGAGAGTAGATTTCTACTGGGACCGATATTCTTACCTCCTAGAACCAAACAAGCCGACTTGTCTTCTTCTCCGCTTTTTGTCTCTAACCTTACACGTGGAGTTTCTCTCTACGTTCGAAGACCACGCTAGACAAGCCAAGCATTATTTCATTTCGTGCCGCTGGGACGCTTTCGCCACCGACATGCCTCTGGCATGAAGTGTGGCAGGCTAAGAACCTCTTCATGCACTTTTAGATGTCAACGTGAATATAGTTAAAGTAAGCAGCAGTCAACTTGAGATTGACATCTCCATAGAGCTTGTCCTCAAATGAAGCAGGTGTGGGCCAAAATAT
>OY992889.1:8580616-8610616 GCA_963921405.1 Cepaea hortensis | reverse complement strand
CACATTTCTACTGCCATCAGATGTTTTTCAGCCTGACTGCTCATTGTCCAAGCTTCACATCCATATTAAAGTACAGGTTCTATGTAGCATCTCAACACTCTTTTTCTCGTTTCAGTTGACATCTTTTTATTGGTCAGTATGTTTTTCACCTTGCTAAATGCTACTTTTGCCATGGCGATTCTTGTTCTAATCTCTTCAAGGCATCTCCCATCAGATGTTATATATATATATATATATATATATATATATATATATATATATATATATATATATATATATATATATATATATATCAGCGTCTGTGGCTTTGGCAATAGTGAATCGTGCAATTTCAGAATTTTCCGACATATTATTTTTGTTATTTGATGTTTTATAGATATTTTATGATTTGGAGTTGTAAAGATGTTTCATGATTCTCAATTTAACAGATATTTGTTGATGTGAAGATAAACAGGTGTTTAATTATTTGAAGTTAATCAGATGTTTGATGACTTGGAGTTAGAAACATCTCAATAATTATATCTCAATAATTATACTCCGAAAACATTTCTTGGAAGATACGTTATTTTTTTTGCATTCAATGTCAAATATATCTTTCAGGATTTTAAGCCGAGCAATTATATAAACATTTCAGTTGAACAGTTCCAAAACATTGTTTGTACGCAGCTTTTATAAATTAAAAATTATTCTCCCTTTAACTAAAAAAGAATATCAATTAAACTGTTTCTTGGACAATTGAAAATGTTTTGTAAGAACGTGTAAACACTGTATTGTGAAATAAGTGGAAAGAAAAACCCTGACCTTTGTAAATGGAGCGACAAACCTTGACCTTTGCAACGGATGTACGTCATTAGATTATTTCCCTTTGTTGACCTACTACAAACCATTTCCGCCAGCAATCAAGCCGTCGCCATTATTGTTTGCTTTCATTATATTTATTTTGTAATAATTAGAGTTAGCCAGTGGGGAAATTTGCGCAAAAGACAACGGTGAACTAATAAATTATTGTTGAGATGTTGTATGCAAAGATAAATAGTTCGAAGTGCGCGTTGAATGTCGCAAATGATGGAATGCACATGTGTACCGTTAACTGGCATCTGCCCGTTTTAACAGGTGATAATTTATTAGTTTGTAAAATGGAGTTATACCTCTCCATAACGCTAAGCCTGGGGTAGATTTAGAGGTCATGTGTTGCCCATGTAGCATGATCCCTTTCTCGGCCTGTCTAGTTTACTCCAGAGGAAAGGTACAACCAATATACTTGGAACAAGACAAGCTGCAGAACCTACCGAATCAATAAAGCAATACTCTAACTGTTCGCCTGTCGGAGCTTTCATCCCACATCAGTTGCCGATAAAGGCTAAGGACCTGGTCTGTCCTGCCATGATATTTAGTCTTTAGGTTGGATTTGCACCCACTAGGGTAAAGTTTGTATCCTCCCAACTGCGCTCCTCTGCCCGAAGCCGTTGCCTCAATGTAGGGTATGTGGGCAAACATAAAAAGTTCATTTAAATTTGAAATTCTAGGGGTGGAGGGGGGGGGGGGGGGTAAGGGGGGTTGTAAGGGTAAGAAAGGGGGAGGGGGTAACATGTTCCACCATGTACATCATTGCTAGTCATGTACATCATTGTTTGTCGTGTACATAATTGTTTGTCGTGTACACATGTGTATTGTCCGCACTGAACAAGTGACCCTGTGTTTGTTGACATACATTATTACTTGGGATAAAAATAAAGAACGCACCTTGGAATAAAGTTTTTTTTATCCAAGTAAATCCACCTTAGTGTGCAAGTGTACTTTGCTAAGTGTATTTAGACAATTGATTTGTTCACGTCAAGAACACATTGAATTTAGAATTTTTACAAATATTGATTTATCAAGTTGTATTCATTTGAGTTTGAACTCTGGCATTAAACAATTTTCTATTCATTTGGTTGTTATTTGATATCGGGACAATCTCTTTGAGAAAACAGGCGGAGGTTAAAGAGAGAAGTAATCTAAGATTGGTTGATTTTATGGCGCAGCACAGTCTGTCTATTTGTGGCATCTCAAGGATCTCGGAGTCGTGTGTCTGTGTACACTGTCTGACACAACAACAATGATCAAGTGGAAATGTAAGACAGAGATAAGCAGACGGACAGAAAGACAGAAGAGACATACAAATGTTGACAGCTGTAGAAATAAATAGTCGGTGGTTGAAAGAGTAGACAGACAGATAGACGGATGTTTGTGTGTGTGTGGTGGAGTGCGGACGGACCGATCCATCGACCCACCGACCGACCCAACCACCCACCGACAGATAGACAGACAGGACAGGCAGGCAGGCTGGCCGATAGATAGCTATATAGCTATCCAGATAGCTAGCTAGTTAGACAGACAGACAGACAGAACTAACGAAAGAAATAACTTTATTTTCAAAGGGTCACAAATTGGGCACGCAGGCCCGTCTTACATTCCGCCTTTCTAATCACTCCTCTTTCGTACATCGCTAACAAATGTTACATTCACATATGAAAAAACATATATTCTCAAATAAATGTTGTAAACATAAACAAAGCATATTACCATGGTAAGAGACAGACAGGCAAACACACGTACACACATAAAAACATACATACAATCCTGTATACGTACTTATAAAGAGCGTTCATTTGAAATCCGTTCGTGCCGCACCGCGCGTAATTGCGTACGTTGAACATGATCATGTCATAAGTACTGACCAATGAATAAAAGAGTAAGTGCTTATCGTCCCATGACGCGTAGGTTCTGTTTCTGACCGTTGAGAAAATGGCCGGGTTGGTCCAAAATCCGTCCAAAGAAGCTCAAAGAGCGGTGATTCGGTTTCTTTCCTTTGAAGGATGTCGACCAGTGGACATTCATAGAACAATGTAGGCAACGTACGATAACAAATGTGTGTCGAAGGCAACAGTGGCAGGCTGGGCACGAATGTTTGAAAGGACGTCAGTTCAAGGCAGATCTTCGACGGACGGGTTAAGCTCATATTGTTGTGACAGAAAAAACCATCGCCATAATTAATGCAGCAGTACAGATGAACCGTTGTCGAAGCATACGTTCGCTAGCGAAAGAATTTGATGTCTTAATTGGGACAATTCCAAAGGAAACTGCAATGTTGACCGACCACCAAAAAGAGGAATGAATGGGATGGTGCTTGAACCACTTGCTCCGTTACAGAGTGGAGGGTGATGCATTTCTCTTCCGCATAGTGGCAAGCGATGAATCATGGTGTCACCACTTTGAGCCGAGCAGCAAAAGAGAGAGCGTGCAATGGAAGCATGCTGGATCACCAAAAGCCCCCCCCCCCCCCCCCCAAAAAAAAAAAAAAAAATAAAATAAAAAATTCAAGTTATAGGTTTCCGCTGGTAAGGTTATGCTGAGCGCAGTTTTTGACCATGAAGGGCTATTGCCGGCCGACTTTAAAGAACCTGGTGTCATCATCAACTCTACCCACTACTTGCAAACACTAGACAAGCTGCAAAAATCCATCAAGAATAAACGACCCGGCATGCTTTCTCGCGGTGTGAATTTGTTGCAAGATAATGCTCGTCCGCATGTCGCAAAGATTGTGCGGGAAGCATTAGCAAGGAAGAAGTGGGAAATCCTGCACCATCCAGCCTATAGTCCTGATTTGTCACCATGTGATGTTCATTTGTTCGGACCTCTAAAAAAAATAGCTTTCAAGGGGCAACGATTTCACACAGATGCAGACATAATGAACGCCGTAAACACTTGGTTCAGTGAGCAACCACAATCCTTTTTTGCTGACGGCATTCGCCGCCTACCTAAGCAACGGAATGCTTGCCTGAATGCCAACGGCGACTTCTTCTGACTAACCCATGGGGCATAATTCATTCAAAATGAATGCTTTGTTTAATTCTACCACACCTGTTTATGTTTCTTTCATGCTTTTGCAATAAAGCCATTGGAACGGGTTTCAAATGAACGCCGCTAATATATATATATATATATATATATATATATATATATATATATATATATTCATTCATAAATAAAATCACGCACGCATACGCACTCCACTTCACACAGACACTAAACTTAATATACACAGACTCCGGAACTTTCACATACGTACATTGACATGAGCATCCACACACACAAAATATCTATAATATATAGAATATATAAATATAATATAAATTAGACAGACAGACAGACAGACAGACAGACAGACAGACAGACACACACACAAACACACACACAGAGAGAGAGAGAGACAGACAGACAGACAGACAGACAGACAGATAAACGGAATTAGTGATGTGTCCAACGCATTCGACAGACCGCTCTGTAGAGAGAACACCAAGCCATATGGAATAGAACCTGGTGCAATGATATCGATGCCCTAGCCTTTCTCCGCCCGATTTGTTATGACAGACAAAACACAAATAGTAAATACCCAATGCCATCCCGAAGAATACATCCCACGTATCGAAAAATATGAGGCTATCTTAACCTATCGACCACGCAACCCAGTATAGTTAACGAGCTACTGAAAATCCTGAATCCCCGAAATAGAATCTCAAAGTACAAATAATGACCTAACAATCCCTAAAAGAGCTCTCTGTTTAATCCCTGTTTTGTGTATAGACCTTGTTTATTTCAGAAGCTCACCAATCGCTCCCGTACGAAGAAAAATAATCTGTTTTCTAAGCGAAAAGACCTTATTGTGTAGGGAAAACTTTAATTAAACATTTATGGAACAAATACTTCAGGGGCGAGAAATCTGGATAAAGGGGAAAACTGTCAAGAAAGAACATTTACACGTATATATGGGGTTGAGGGGGGTGTAACTATTGATATGTACTGTGGTGAACTGGTAATATGAATTTTAAAATTGAAATACAATCTTAAAACTTATAAGTAATTACGAAAAAAATATAGTTTTACCGGTTGAACTGATCAAATCAACAGTTCGGTTAGAGGAACAAGGGGGGATGACATGAAAGAAAACTTGTTTCTGTACTGAGTTTATTTTTGATTTGTTTATTTTTTCTAACCTTTTCATATTGAATGGCCTTCACAACCTCCCCTCCCCCTCTCCTTCTCTCTCTCTCTCTCTCTCTCTCTCTCTCTCTCTCTCTCTCTCTCTCTCTCTCTCTCTCTACGTCTGTCTGTCTTCAGCCCCCTCCCTCCACTCTCTCCATCTGTTAGTTTGAACGGTAATTGAATATAGTGGAAGGTATGGCCGAATAGATAAGAGACCTCGTTCTTAAACATCCGGTGTGTTGATGGTAAGATAAGGGGTTCAACCCCTACGCAGGTTGAACTAAAATGTCGACTTCTCGCCCGTAACATGGGGACGTAAATTACTAGTACCTCTGAAGTCGGAGTGGGTTTACCTGATGACGAGGCACATTGTTTATAGGGAAAGCTAATACACACGCAAAGTTTACTCCAGCAATACTAGAAGTGGTTCAAAGTCAGTGAGCGGGAAAGAACATGTTATTTGAGTTTGTACCGCGTCGGTAACTTACAGGGTATGTGAGCCGGCCGGTGAGAAAGCAATGGCAAACTACTGAGCGTAATCTTGCCAAGAAATCAATAATCAGCTGAAAGATGTTGATGTTGACAGCGATGTCCTGTAAGAGGATATGCGGGAAAAAAACAGAAATAAAAAGCTTTCATTTTCTATGGACAAAAATTAACTCACCAAAGTGGTCTAACTATTACACTGGTTTACACACATTTTCGTGCCCTAAATTGTATATCTATTCTGGTGTAATTTTGTGTTTACCGATTCCAAAAGTGCCATCAGATATTTGTTTTCTACCAGCTCTAGTCTTTGAGATAAATAGGTAGGACAATTCTTAGTAGGTCACTTGTTATATTCAAGCCTATCTTTAGGTGCCATCAGTGGCACTTTGACTGTAATCTGCAGTCATATTATACCTAATTACTTTGCATTTATTACTTTCATATAAAACACCAAAAAAAATTATTAAAACTTTATAACTAGCATTTTTTAAATCTATAGTCAACAAACAAAAAGCTTCTTTTCGAGGACTTCCTGGAATGTGATATACCCGATCAACCACGCATTAGGGCCCAACATTAATCTGCCATCATGTGGGCATCCCAACGTCCCTGGTATCGCTCTTCCATTATTTTTATATCATGGTGAAATCTTTCACCTTGCTCCTCACTAAAGTCGCGAAGATTTGCGGGAAAGAAATGTAAATGGTTATGTGGGTAGTGAAATTTTATGCTTATGCTGCATCCAAGATTACAAAAACTCGACAGCATGTTTTCAACTAATTCAGAATACATTGTCTGCTTTAAAGTTACCCAGAACGTTTTGCACAGCTAAAACACAAATTATGATTAGGCTGTGGACTTTGTTTTGTCCCTAGAATCAATCAAATTTGGATCGTTTATTAACTTTCTAATTTGAGGTTCATCAAAGATTCCAGCTTTAAGTTTGTCTGTGCTCAATTCCAGAAACTTACTGCATAAGTAATTAAAACAGGTACCATCTTTGTTCAGTGTCTTAACAGATTGCTTCATCAAGCCAAGCTTTATATGTAATGGTGGCAGTAGAACTCTTTTTCGATCAATAAGAGGCTTGTTAACAATATTTTTTTCTCTAACTTTAACGTCATCCTTCAACGGCCACTGTTTCTTTGTCCAGTGCGTATCTTGTGCCCTGCTATCCCATAAACATATCAAGCATGGTTGTTTGGTAAATCCCGTATTTTTTTGGCAAAGCAAGAAGTTAATCACTTTAAGATCTACAAAAACATCCAGTTATGTTGTAAATGCTTACATTTTCCAGAACTGTGCTTATTGTAGCATGCTTCTTCATTGTAGTAGAGTGATAACATCTTTCAAACTTCTTTTAGAGTTGTCAATGAAATGTCGCCACTCATTTGGTGTATAACCTACACCCATTTCCTTTACAAGACCTACATTACGTCTGGCAAAGTTTTTGAGTACATCATCAAAGTTAATTTTGCGCAACAAGTCTGCCTCAATCATCAGCAAAGATAAGGAATCAAGTCTTTCTTGTTTCATTGTCGATCTACTTGGATTTTTTTTTGTACGTTTCAACTGAGAAAAAGAGCGCCCAGTTGAACAGTTCGTAACCTTTAATGTTAAAAATATGCGCAAGGCGATTTCTACATTTGGAAAAGCACACTCGATGTTGTCTCTAACTATTACTTTGTAGAGTTCTGCATGACTGAACGTGTTGTTGTCAGATTTTGATGCACGAAACTTGTGGCGAATATATGAGTGGAACTGTTGTAGTTCAGTATATAAATTATTGTTAAGATCTTCAGGATAAGCATTTATTAGTCCTTCACAACACTGAGATGTTTGTGGTACATCGACCAAACAAGAAAATCGAACTGCTAGATCATTATATACCTGTCCTCGTCTACTCATCTCTGTCTCAAGTTTGTCAACAATGGTGTAGAAAGCAGATATACGAAATTTGTCTCTGGCATTCTGAGATACCTCAGGGGCATCACCATCAATGACCACTGTCTTTCGTTTACGATTACGGGTCAAAGTTGACTTATAATCCACACCTGGTGATATTTCTTTTGCAGCTTCTTCAAATCTTTCAAATTCATTCCTAGATTCATGCAAGTGATCTGCTAGTGAAGAATACAAATTAGCACACGTTTTCAAGTTCACGTGCTCATTTTGTAGAGCTTGACTGACCCTGTGAAAATGTTGTAACACTTCTTCCCAAAAGACAAGCATGAAAGAAAATTCTAATTCTTGCACCTTCTTTGCAATGTTTTCTGCTTCTCTTCTGGTGTCCCCCTTCTGTGACTGGTCTTCTTGTAAACATGCTAACGCTTCTATAATCTGAGGATGAGATATTACAATGGCTTCAGTTGCAACAGCATGTGCTTCCCATCTAGTATCGGAAAAGGACTTTACCAGCTTTTCATTCACAAGGCATCCTTTCAGAATCTTCCATCTTTTGGTTGAAGCTGAGAAAAAAGTATAGATCAGTTGCACTGTATGGAAGAAGATTACTGCCTCTAAACAAGAGTCAACGGCACTTCTGCCTACCAGATTTAGTGAATGGGCAGCACAGGGTATGTATATATAAATAATGTACGATTCAATATTACATTTGCGATTTGCTTATGCCATGCAATTACGCTACCGGGACAATATACACATTTTTCTTGAGGACTTGTGGTGCCCCCCAAATGCTTGGTGCTCTAGGCACGTGCCTTGTTTGCCTAATGGTTAATCCATCCCTGGATATAGGTCTAGGTACTCCCGTAAGTTCTGTAGCGACACCTTGTAGCAATCCCTGTATATCTTCTTTCCCTGCTATCTCCGTCGCAGCCACTTCTTTATGTGCCAACACTATTCCATCGCCAACATTTGCATTTTCACGGCCTGCTCTTACATGCCCAATCCGTGTCCTTCCTGTTGTCCTATGACGTCATCCTGACGTTTGCGTTGTTTACCGACAGTTTCCTAGTTATTTGTGGGGGGTTTCCCTATATGATTTCTTACCACCTTTTCCGATGACGTCATTCTGTCTAAACGCCATGTGGCAGTAGGTTGGTTGGTTGGTTGGTAGGTAGGTAGGTAGGTAGGTAGTTAGGTAGGTAGGTAGGTAGGTAGGTAGGTAGGTTGGTAGGTAGGTAGGTAGGTAGGTAGGTAGGTTGGTAGGTAGGTAGGTAGGTACGGTAAAGGGAGAGATAGGGGAGAGGGGGAAGGGTGGAACGAACGAACGAACAAACTTTATTTTCAAAGGGTTAAGAATTAGGCACGCAGGCCCGTCTAACATTCTGCCCTTCTATCACTCTCTTTCATACATTATTTCATTCACACATCATTCAAGGCTAACAAAGAACAGCAACAATATAAAAGATATGCATTATAAAGGCATGGGCAAAATGCGAACATCAAAACTACACGACACAGTAATATTAGATAATGGTCTGACACTTATTAGCCATGTGGAATATACTGGCCTACAAAAAGGGGACTGGCTGTTATACTAGGGTTTTGTTATTATTATTATTATCTCTATTATTAAGGGGGAAGGTAATCCGTATTGAGATAGTGTTCGAATAATTTGCGATTAAATGAATAGGGATTGGTGATGTCTTTGATTTATTGTGGAAGGTTGTTCCACAGCTGAGCTGCAGAGTACGTTAAGCTTGTTTTGTATAAGTCAATCCTAGGCTTCGGAATGTGTAGTATATTTAAACGTTTACTGTGTCTATCATTGTATTTAAACAATGGCCAAAGGTAATTTGGGGCATTCCTATGCAGGATTTTGTGAATTAGTTTAGCTTTATTGAAAAGCAGGCGTTTGCGGAATGGTAGTAACTGAAGGCGTTTATACAGGCTAGGATTGACAGATAAATTTTTGCTATAAATTAGACTCATGGCCCGTTTCTGGAGTGAGTAAAGTCGCTTGGTGTTTGAATTAGAACAACCGTCCCAGATTGTGGAGCAGTAGTCAAAGTGTGTCTGTATATGAGAAGTATAGAATAGTTTCCTTGTGTCCTCATCAAGGAAGTTTTTAATTTTGGCGAGTTGGTAGACTTTTTTCGCTGTTTGTTTAATGAGCGCTTGAACGTGGGAATTAAAGGTTAGGTTTCTATCAATGATTAGGTCTAATGTTTTGTGCTCAATTACACTTTCTACTGGCATGTTATCGATGTGAAGTTGAAGTGATGTGTGTGAGCTTAGAGTTTGAAGTCTTTGTCTGGTTGTTAATAACATTGCTTTTGTTTTAGTGATGTTAATTTGCATACTGTTTGAATAGCTCCACCTAACTACATTATTTAATTCTTGTTGTAAAGACGACTCCAGTAAAATACAGTTTTCAGCGTTTGTGTACACTGTACAGTCATCTGCAAATAGATCGCAGGACGACGAAAGATGCAAAGGTAGATCGTTAATATATATGGCAAATAATAGAAGGCCAAGAATAAAGCCTTGCGGTACTCCAATATTGAAGGTAGTCGTTTGAGACAGAGATTTATTATGTGATACTACTTGCTTTCTGTTTGGTAGAAAAGATGATATTAGAGTGACCACATTAGGGCCAATTTTCATTGTCTCAAGTTTTTTAATTAAAATAACATGGTCTATCATATCAAATGCTTTCTTGAAATCAATAAACACAGTTCCACATAGACTGTTGTTGTTTATATTCTGGTGCCAATTTTCTATCATGTTTGTTAGGGCCGTATGGCAAGAATATTTTGGTCAAAATCCTGATTGGCTGTCAACAATAAGCTTGTTGCGAAATAAATACTGTAATGTTACTTTATTGATGTGTTTTTCTAGTGGCTTAGATAGTGATGATAGTAAGGAAATAGGTCTGTACTTGTTCGGGAGACCATTGTCCAATGAACCAGATTTAAGAAGAGGGTACAGAGAGAGAGGCAGGGGTAAGAGAGAGAGAGAGAGAGAGAGAGAGAGAGAGAGAGAGAGAGAGAGAGAGAGAGAGAGAGAGAGAGAGAGAGAGAGAGAGAGAGGTACTACGAACTAACTATATCACATCTATCGGGTGCTAGAAGGATATCAAAAATTTCGAGGACTGTGAAACAATGCTGAACAATTTACCGATAAAAGACTCAGGAGAAATATGATTAAATTGATTGATTGATTTAGGAACCGACATGACAGCATTCGGGGCATTCCCATAAGCGCTCCGTCCCCATCCTCAGCAGCCAGCGAAGAGTTCCAACACCAATAGTTCCAGTAGGAATCTGATTATATGTCCGTCTCGCCTTTCCTCTGAGCATCGAGCGTCGGCCAGATCCCCTCGTCACTCCTCTTTGCCTCAGTCTTACCAGACTATGGTGATCCATTTGCTCCTCCGAGGTGTACACGTGCTCCCACAAGGCCGCAACAACGTCTGCCTTGTCATGCATAAATACTCCACCAAGTATAATTAGAGAAAGAAGCAATTCAGAGTGGAGCAAGTCTTGGAAGAACAGTGTACCCTAGAGAATGTTCTTGGCCAGATCTCATCTTGTCCAGGGCCGTTGGAGAGAGCTGATATTTTCACTCTCGGAGTAAAAGAGTTGGAATTCTATTCGAGGAATGTCCAGTCAAATATGGCGAGATAACTGAATTTATTATGGTTAAAAACAGGTTCGTGTTAAGTTTAGCTGCATTTCGTTTTCACGACGTTGCAATCTATCCCAACATCTATTGGCCGTTGGTGATGTACTACGCATGTTTAGCTCAGAGGAACGGATGGCCGAGTGGCTAGAATGCCGGATTCTCCTACGGGAGACCTTCGTTCGAATCCTAGGTAAGGTGTGCAGTTTTTTTCTGTCGGGGACAAAAAGAAAACTCTAATCTGCACAGTTCGCAGCGACTGCACTAACCAGGCGGCCTTAATTCATCAGGCTCACTTTAGGTCTGTGACGGTAATGGCACAGTAGACTTTGTGTCTGTGACGGTAGTGGCGCAGTAGACGTTGTGTTTGTCACGGTAATGGCACAGTAGTCTTTGTGTCTGTAGCGGTAATATATACTTTATGTCTGTGACAGTAATAGACGATAAACATGGCACGTTGTGGGGCTAGCCTTCATTAGCAAGAAAATACACAAATCACAACATGTAAGTACAAGAAAGATACTACAGTCAATACATCATGGCATTCGCATAAATACAGCTTCAGCGCAGTCGCACTAATTTTATTCATACTTTAATTATGTTTACAGTTACAGCTAAGTTTACGACCTTGTCCTGTTTGTCGTCATATGTTTATTTTCGTGTATTGGGATTGTTTATTTTCTTTAATTCATTATGCCTTAATATAACCACTTTGGTGTCTTCCTCGTGATTATATGTTGTGTTTTACGTATTTGTTCGCTGATGAAGGCTAATCGCCGCAAGGTCCTATGTTTTCCGTAACTGTGTTCTGTAGAACTTCATTACTTCATGTTATTTTAGATTGTTTGTAAAAGACGTCATGTTATTTTAGATTGTTTGTAAAAGACGTCATGTTATTTTAGATTGTTTGTAAAAGACACACATCTAACTGTTTATGTCCCGCCTTGAGCATCTGCAGAGAAATCCTCTGGGATGGAAGAAGATAAAGTCATAGTTGAGGTAAATGATGGGAAATAAAAGTACACAGCCATTCACACGGGTACATGGATTGCGATAAGTACACAATGACAGACGCTGAGTGGTGAGTGCGAAAACAGGACGACAATTTCGTCAGTAAATCTTCTTGGCAGGATAAACAAACAAATGTCACATGGTCATTGTAAGCTGATAGCACAAACTACGTATGTATTACTGTCTGTCTGCTTGTCTGTGTTTCTTTGTTTCTCTCTTTGTTTGTTTGCTTGTTTGTTTCCTTAATAATTAATTTCTTCCTTTGTATATTTCTTTGTTTCTTTATTTCTTGCCTGCCTGCCTGCCTGCATGCCTGTCTGTCTGTCTGTCTGCCTGTTATCCATTTATTTCCGTGTATGGTTTCCTTCCATTAGTCTATACCCATTCGCTTGAACTAGACACAATTCACGCAAATACTCCTTTGCGTTGTTCGCTATTGACTATATTTTACATTGTTTCCTTGTGCGCCGGCTCCGCAGCGAGGGATCACAGACGTTGAAAACACAGCTGCGGGCGATTTGGTAGCAGACCGCCTAGCGTTGGTATGACATGTTATGGGTGCCGGTCGTTCAGGAAGCAATAGCAAACTACTGAACGTAACCTTGCCCAGGAATCACGAATAGCCAAACAATGCTGGGATTGACTGTTACGTCCTGTAAAGGATATGCAACTAACTTCCTTCTTGTTGTTACACCGATACAGACTTGGGTCGCACGTCCTCCTGTATCTTCGTGTACTTTTCCATCCGTCGAATTGCCCAGTCGCAGTTTGTATTTTTGGAATTCCCTTGTGTAAATATAGTTCTTGAATCTGACCCTGTTATGCACTCATGTTGAAGAAGAAACGAGTATCGATTTATGTATATTATTTATGGCTTAGCAATGAAAATAAAATTACCTATCTACATCAACTTATATTCTGCAGCACATTCAGATTTCTTGTGCTTTGCAAAAATTATCGATATGCCTTCTCATTAACATTTCATAATTTAATCCGGGCTGTTTCCATAATATGCCAGATTTCGTACACAATTCATGCCAAATCGCATTTCCAGCGTCGAAAAATGTTTTATTTGGCAGTTAATGTATGTATCCAATCCTTGAAAGCTGAACATTGTGGGTGGGTTACATCTACAAGTTTAATGGGGTCGTTCATGAACTAAATAAACAGGGAAACTAGGCCGGAGATTCGGTTAATGAGGAGCTAGAAACATCAGTCCCCCGGGGGAAACTGGAGGTCATTGAAATAACATGAGAGATAATTTCCCAAGTATTTATCTAGCGTGCGCAGAAGTATGTTTGCTTGTTTGGAGGTGACAAGATCTAAACCAGATGGGCCATTAGCGTCGGATTCTGTTGTTGTTTGTTTATTGTATCCTCTGTTTTTCATGTCTTCTCATTGGTTTCTCTGAGCCGCAATTAATAGCTGCCAGTTTATTAGGCGATTTGTTGCAGCCAACCTTCATTGTGGAAACTGCACCTGACTGATTTAATGAATTTATTTCTTTTGAGAAGGGGCAGGCAGGGCAATCAAATAACATATATAACGTTAGAGAATAATATATACTGGAGAGGTCAATGGCAGAGGCAGGGGCTGTGATAAAATTCCTGACGTTACATGGAAAACAACCTAAAGACATATACACGCACGGAGATAAAACCAGTGTTTCCTAATTCCCGCACGTCGTAAAAGTAACAGACTAAAGGTCCCTTACACGCTTACAGGCACGTGGGGAATATGTTACTAGAAGAACAACTGTATAGACCATTCGGCCTTCGTAGGAGATGTGGTCATACGGTCGCCCTTATCACCCAAGACATTTCCAGGCACCCGTTTTTAGATAGGATCGACCTGGGAGCCTATTTTTAAAAATTCGATTCCATCAAAAACTGTCATAGGTTGAACGAGGCCGAATTTGGAAATTTTGTTTTTAAAGCAAGCAAGCAAAAGTGTCACCTGGCCCATTGGCTAGAATGCCAGATTCTCCTTCGGGAGACAAGAGTTCGAATCCTCGGTAAGGTGTGGAGTTTTTTTTTTCTTTCTGTCGGGGGCAAAAAGAAAACTCTAACCTGCACAGTTCGCGGCGACTACACTAGCCAGGGGGTCTTAATTCCTCAGGCTCAAGACACCCCCTCCTCCGGCCGTACACCGCAAGCTACTATATTGGCAGTAAATGACAGTAAATGGAATGACAGATTCCATCTGCAGCTCGAACCCTTCACAAACGGAATGGCAGAAGGGTCGAAGCCAGCAGATTGTGTACTAGCTCCAACCCTCTTTGGAATATACTGTTAACTTCTACTGAAATATGCCATTCGTGATCAGGATGGTGGTATATACATTCACTCACGCACAGATGGCGGCCTCAATTATGTGCAGAGATTGCAGGCCAAGACCAAAATTAGGAGGGTACTGATCAGAGAGTTGCTGTTTGCAGATGATGCTGCAATTACAACCCTCTCTGGGGAAGAATTACAACGTCTACTATCTGCATTCTCCAATGCTTATTCTGAATTTGGTTTAACAATTAGCAAAAAGAAGATACAGATTATGTCACAAGGTGCACATGGGGTACCATCAATCTTTATTGACGACGCCGAACTAGAGATGGTAGATCTTTTTACATATCTATGATCAGTGGTAAATAGCAAATTATCCCTAAGTCAGGAAATCAACATCAGGATTGGAAAGGCAGCAATAACAATGAACAGGTTAACACAAAGAGTCTGCGAGAACAGGAAGCTTACTGCCCAAACAAAAGTCCTTGTCTATCAAGACTGTGTCCTTAGTACTCTTCTTTATGGTAGTGAAGCCTTGTCATCCAAGAGAAACGTTTAAACAGCGTTTATGTGTGGTGTCTGCGAAGGATACTTCGTATTAAGTGGCATGGCAAAATCACAAATACTGAAGTATTGGAAAGATCCGTTGTTTGACGGTATTTTCATTGCTTAGTCTTCGTAGACTTGGATGGATGGGACACATTAGGATTATGAATGATGGTAGAATACCCAAAAAAAACATCTTTTTTGGCGAATAACAGATGGGTAATAGATCTCGGGGTCGGCCTCTACAACGATACAAAGATGTGTGTAACCGGGACATGATTGATACAGGCATTGATAATGCACATTGGGAGCAAGTCGCCGCTGAACGTGTTGAATGGAGGGCAAAGATCAGAATTGGAATAAAGACAAAGGAGACAATGATTGTAGATAGGTCACACACTGAGCGCGTGAAACGTAACATGGTGCGTGATTGTGTAAATGACCATGTGTTTACATGCATCCATTGTGGACGAACATTTACAGCGCGAATTGGTCTGATTAGTCAAATTCGCCACCGCCATAGGTTGTAGCCGGTCTCCGTGGCGATGGCGTTGCGGATACGATTCATAATGCCGCTTACCCGTGTTCGAAACACAGCGGTGACCGATTTGGCAGCATGCCATGTCTCACTGGTGTTAACGTATTGGTTTGGGAGCCGGTCGTTCAGAAAGCAATGGCAAACTTGTTTTTGTTTGTTTTGATCGCATATCCTTTACAGGACATCGCTGTCAACATCAGCATCTTTTAGCTGACTGTTGATTTCTTGGCAAGATTACGCTCAGTGGTTAATGGCAAACTACTGAACATAAGACTTGCGTATACATCAACAACCGCAGTAAAATTCTGGTATTGACTGCAACGTCCTGTAAAGGATATGCAACTTTAGAAAAAACATAGGTTGTAGTTATTATGCCTTTTTTGAAGCACTATGTAGCAAACTATTGTCTGTCAAGAAGGCAAGGTGCCAATGAATCCACCCATCCATCACCGTGATCATCCATCTAGCCATTCATCCATCACTACATCCATCCATTCATTTATCCTTTCAAATCATCCATCATCCATACAACCATACATCCATCCATTCATTAATCTATTCATTCAGCACATATGCCTATCCATACAACAACAATGGAAAGAAACTAATGCCTCCACTCAACTGTACAGAATAATTTACTTCACTATGTCCAAAGCCATCCCTGTCGTATTTTATTATAGTTATTTCCCTTGTATATAATGATATATCATGGTTATCTCCCGTAAATTAATTATCCTGTATTGTCACACAATCAATGTACAAGTTCATGATCACACGATCTTCACCATAAGGTGCCAGACGGAGCCACACATACATAGTTAATACCACATAAACAAACGGCCACTGGTATTCTGCCTTCCTATCGGAGTGTGTATTTACTTGGCGCCTTCCTACGTGCCGTTTCGCCGCGGGGTGGCGGTCCGTTGCGCTGCTTTCAGCTGTCGACCAAAAGCATTCATCAATCATTGATAGCCTTTCCTCCTCTATGTTTGCCTTATAGAGCATAATAATACGATTAGCGAAGTTTCTGTTGAAGTCGTGAGAAGGGGAAAGCTGAAGTATGTTTTCACAACGGACACTTACCCGTCAAACTAAAATCCCAAAATATCCCACAGTTATCTTACCAGCTGCAAGCTTGGTTCTCTAACTCTCCCTACAGTCGTGAATTTTGGCTCTTAAATGTGTTTTCCTGGACAAGTCTCAAATTTGGTGGAATTTATGATTTTACCCTGGTGGTATTGTGTCCCCGGTGGACATCTTCGTATAAACTAACTTAATCTGCTGGCTGAATTATCAGACACTGGGATCTCAGAGGGAGATAACCCATTTGAATCATCGGGTGACACAGTGCAACGACAACATTTGGAAGCAGCTGTATATTAATTAGTGTTCAAGTACGACACTGCAAATTTTAATATCATTTGTAATGTTTCGGTTGGTTGGTCGGATGGGTGGCTGGCTGGCTGGCTGGCTAGTTAGTTTTAATGTTAAATTGTTATTGTATATGTTATTGTATTGTTTCCGGGGCCCATAAGGGAAGCAAAGAATAGCAACACTGTAGCCTACCACGCATGTCGTAAGAGGCGACTAAGGAGGCGTGATGGTTCCGTCGCCCTGCTACTGAGGTAGTGCGTGACGCGACACTGTGAGCTGTGAGTTTCGTGTGAAATGCTTTTGAATCTGCCCGAGGTTTTTTGGAACGTGACTGCATGTTCGGAGCGATGGCAGATGGCTATGTCCCAGAGTTGACCGGTTTTTGCCTTATGCAGAAATGCGTGGCTGCTGGGCTTCTGGTTGACTGCCACTGCCATCGACGATGAACTGTATTGCGTGGACTGTGTGGGGGAACATCTAGGAAACATCCAGATGGGAAAATGACTGCCGATTCCATCAGAAATGAACTGGGTGTTTTGTGGGGGACTATTGTGTTGGCATTCTGGTGGCGGCATTATGCACAGTGTATCTGTGTATCTTTTCCACTTTTCACATTGGGCAGTGGGGAGCATTTTGTGTGGTATTCACTGGCACAGGAACGGAGCATAATGGAGGACGACCCGTTGCTGTGAAGTTGGAACTGCGACTAACTAACTAACTAACTAACTAACTAACTAACTAACTGTTATTGTAGTTATTGCTGTCTGGGATTAACCTAATAAGTGAAGTGTGGATGAAATAATATACTACTACTACTACTACTACTACTACACTAGTAGTAGTAGTAGTAGTAGTAGTAGTAGTAGTAGTAGTAGTAGTAGTAGTAGTAGTAGTAGTAGTAGTAGTAGTAGTAGTAGTAGTAGTAGTAGTAGTAGAACAACAATAACAACACTAACGGTAACATCAACAAGTGTAACACAACCAAGAGCGACAAGAACAAACAAAAATGCGACAAATTCAAGTAAAATAATGAGGTAAAAAAAAAAAAAAAGACACATAAAGAAAGCGAGCATGCCAAATAAAAGACACGAGATTACAGCTTACACTTGTTTGTGATATAAAGTTCACATATTAATCTCATGTTACATGATAAACGAGTAAAATCGCACAATTCTATCTGCATTTACCGTATGTAATTTTCAATTTCTATTCGCAAAAGGCGTCGTAAATATGAAACATAATTATGTTCTTTGCTGAATGTAGGCATGCGACAGAGTTACCCCGGGGTGGTT
The DNA here is from genome assembly GCA_963921405.1 of Cepaea hortensis. NCBI lineage: Eukaryota > Metazoa > Mollusca > Gastropoda > Stylommatophora > Helicidae > Cepaea > Cepaea hortensis. The sequence continues at coordinate 8,592,476 of OY992889.1, read as the reverse complement.
AGGTCGATTTGTCAAGGCCCAGGCAGGTCGGATAAAAAGGCTGCTGTAATTTACATTAATGCTCGTTCATTAGCATGGCCGTACTTGAATGCAAACATGTAAATGTGTGTGCAGATGGTGCTCACGTGTCGTTATAAAATAGTGTTGGGAGAGTCAGCTGGTGTACATCGTAATCTGGACAAAATCATGGAGGAGCGGAGAAAATTGTGGGATGGGTGCCATGTTATGACATTGTTAGAAGAGTCGTAGTGGTGGGGGAGGGGAAGTGGGGGGGGGGGGGAGAATAAAGACATCTGACCCGATAGACGTCAGATAGGCATCGTAGAATGATTAGACTTGGATAGTTATTATTGTATACAGCGAGAGAGAATGGTGCGGCAGGGAGTGAGCAGAGGGTCCGGTCTTAACTGATCAACTGATTCACTGCCGTGAGCCACTATATCGCCTGAAGTGAACTAACCTAAACTGCCAGTAGCCCTTAAATCGGCTCATTATTTGTTCGTTTATTATTTTGCTTCATCTCCCGTATCCTTAGCAATTTTAGTGACCGATAGATGAATATTTACGCCGGAAAAAGATCTGCCTTTCCAAAATGTCGGGAGAAAAGCATGGAGTTTCTCAAATGTGAGATTTGTTGATTTTAGAAATGGCAAGACACGCTAGTTCTCGACCCAATCGATTTACATCAGATTATCGTTTTACACAATTTTAGATGGTAGTTATTATGATTTAAATGACTTTGTTTAAGATTCTAACACCCATAGCACGTGCAGTAATGTTGTTATTCAGTTAAATTATTTAGCAGGTGGTCATATAGATAACAAAACTAACAGTGAGAGTTCGTCGTCACATGATGGCACATGTCGAATTATGCTTGCTCTAATGGGTCACACTAGCAGACATAATGGTAGCACTGCATGAATTACGCCAGAAATCCAAAAGGCTGTAATACTGATTCCTTCTCATTGCAACATACCTGGACATGGTGAAGGCAGCAGATTTACAAAGGGAGGTAAAAGACTACATCAGCCTGATATAGACATAACCCGTGATGAGGACAAGATATTTATAAGAAGCAGTTATAAAACAATGGGAATCAGAGAACCTGCGTAGGTCACCAGAAAGGTGATGCACATTACTAACTTAACAGGAAAGAAAAATTCACAATCTTCAGACTACGGGCAGGCATGACAGGCTGAAATAGCACATGTTTAATAAAAATAAAGGTGGGAGAAACTGATGAATGTAACTGTGGAACCGGTAACATGACAACTAAACATTTGCTGCAGGAGTGCCCAACTAATGCAGAACAGGACAAAGTATTGTGGTCCATATAAGGACAAACTCTATGGGGATATCAACAACCTTAAGTCGACTGCTGCTTACTTTACATTTATTCGTATTGACATCTGAAAGTGAACGGCGAGAAAGAACAATTCGTGTGTTGACTCCCGTCTGCAGTCTTCCTCTATCTCTCTTTTCCCAAATCTTTCCAGTTGTCATATGTTCCAGTTTTTGTCTTTTCATAATGTTGCTCCCCCCCCCCCCCCCACCCCCTTAAAAAAAAACAACAACCGAAGACTGCCTCTTTCTGATGTGTGTGATACGTTGTCTTTCGACTTAGCGTCCCTCGCCCATTTATTTTTCCTAAAAATGTCCAGATAGATAATTTTGACTATTCATGGATTTTAATCATTCTTCTTTACAGCCTTCATGGAATGTTTTGCTAGTTTACCAAATGTCCAGTATTCACAACCATAAGTTACAGCTCGCTCAATTTAACGTGCAGGAATTATTTGTCTAGGTTCCAATGACAAGGACTTATTGCATAAAATGCACTTCATTTCAACATAAATTGACAGGGATATGAATAACTTTATGTCTCAAAACAAGCTAGCTATCTATTCGGCCACGCTGACCTCCTCTGTATAGTTACTTTCTCTTACACTCTGACTAGATCGCTAAGTACATATATCCTATTTCTTGGGATATCACGTTTAGCTAATTCTAAATTCTTTTTTCTTACCAAGCCGTGACCAGGCTGATTCTTAAGTGCATGGCGCATGTGTCTTTAAAATTTCACTAAACAATACGTTTGAACCCGAGATGATCCGTTTTAATTCTCATAAGAAGTTTAAATCATTGTACTTATTGTTAAACACAAAAAGCACAAACAATATATTGCACGATTTCTTGCCTGACATATATCGGTGCATATCGACAGTTGCATACTGCAGAGTTACACGTCGTATAAAGTGAATGCACGAATAAAAGTAGCCTAAGATGTACAAGGAAGTCCTTCTGTTTACATAGCTACGGCTGAAATCGCCTAATCGATAATGCTATGATATAATGAGCAATCGAGTATTGTCTCTTGATGCAATCGATCTACGATTATCGCTGGCTTTTACGTCGGAAAATTTCAGCAGCCTTTTTAGCACTTAAATCTATCATATAACTCTCTCTCTCTCTCTCTCTCTCTCTCTCTCTCTCTCTCTCTCTCTCTCTCTCTCTCTCTCTCTCTCTCTCTCGCTCTGTATATATATATATATATATATATATATATATATATATATATATATATATATATATATATATATATATATATATATATCTGTCTTTCTATGCCTGTCTTTGTCTCTCTCGCTCTTTGTCTATCACTCTCTGTGTATCTGTCTCTGTATCTCTCTGTCTATCCCCCTCTCCCTGTCACTCTTTCTATCTCTATCTCTTCCCCCTTACCTCTCTCTCTAAACACATATTCACACACACACACACACACACACACACACACACACACACACACACACTAATACCCCGCCACTCACTCACCACCTCACCCACAAATCACCACCCACCGTGTCCCATTTCTACACCGAATATTCCAGCAACAATGGGCTGGTGTGCTTTGAAGATTTATTTATGTAAATGAGTTACAAATCTGCCAGCCCCGTCTGTTGCCTTAGGACTTAGCCTGATCATATTTATGAATCTGCTCGCGCCATCAAACGCCTAATTGCCCCACGTGACTTCTGTTATTTGCCGAACAGACGACACAATCTAAAACACCAGGTCACCAAGCTCAGTGATTCTCAAGTTACAAAGTAGTTGCAAATCCTTTCAGAACGTCGCAGTTATCCTCAGCAGTTTTGCTGTTTGTGATCTCTGGGCAAGTTTACGTTCAGTAGTTTGCCATTGCTTTCTGAACGACCGGCACCCATACTATTTTCATAAAAAAACAAATGCAAGGCGGTCTGCTGCCCAATCGCCCGCAGCTGTGTTTCGAACGCGGTATGCGGGATTACGAACTGCGCCAGTAACCCCTTCGCCCGCCACGGATCAGGCTGGTTCTCAAGTACCAACGCTGACAAAGTTATTTGCGTGTCCTTTACAGGACGTTACATTCAATCTCGGCAATTATTGATTGTTTGTAATTTACTATTCCATAATACACTTAGTAGTTTGCCATTGATTTATTAAAGACCGACGCCACTTACCATCGAAATCAACACAAAGTGATCTGCTTCCAAATCGCCCACAGCTAATATCAAAATTTCGATTCGACCATATTCGGAAGTGGCGCCTCACATCTCTCACCCGGATGTACATACCCGGAAATGCCGGAGTAACGGGTAATGAGCGCGCGGCCAGCTGGCAAATAATGCTTCAACGCATACGGGAAGAAGCATGGGCAGGGCTGATATAATCAATGCAGTACGGACTCATTTGGCGGGTACTTGTGAGACATGGACTCTAGCCCGACTGCACGAACTGGGAGTAAAGCCTGGTTAAGCATTTCAATGTCGCCTTCGTGGGAAAGAGAGGAGATAGCATAATCAACTCCTCAAGTGAACGGTAAACTGGGATACTTCGTGATCGCTACTGCATCGGTGGCTGGGTACGCATGGGAATGCCCAGTGTGCAGTGACGTCGTTCGAAGTAACATAATGTACCTTGTACCCCAGGTTGAGAACCTCGCTTGTGTTAGTGGTTTCTATGACGCCACAAATGGCTGCAGCTCCCTGGCATGATCGGCTGAGAGCACTTGGGCGTGTACATCATTCTGTTCAAACAAGCATTTGACTACAGATCTGACATGCGTCGTCCATTGCGCCTCGTTACATAGCAGTAATTCACGGCGGTTGTACACAGAGATTTAACAAGCCAGTTCTACGTAGAGGTAATTCAAGGCAGTTGTGTTATAGTATGTCCAGAAATGAATGCCGTCATTCACGATCAATTATTTTGAAAACTGTCTGTTGCATCGTTATGAAATGTTTCCTGCCGTCTTATATTTACCCCCACCCAAGGAATATGTCTTTGGTAGGTCCAAAAACAACTTAAATCATCGAAAGCGGCGACATTTCTTTGATGTTTTGGGAAAAATGTAGTGAATTCACGCTAACAAACTAGTCTTACAGTAAACCACGTTATTTCTGGTAAGGACACAAGTACAAGGCGTAGCCAGATTCGAATGGGAGTGGGTGCAATAAAAAAGTAACTTAAAAGTCGACAGGGTCGACTGCATTGCACCGGGTTTTTATCCTATATGGCTCAGTCTCTTATAGCAGGGCGGAAAGCGTCGCACAAAGCACAAACTCCGTAGCTCCAGCGACGACCCTCGGAAGTCTCCGAAAAAATGCACTCGTGAAATGAAGGAATCGAACATACAACCTTCGGAGCCCGAGTCAGACGGCTTGATCACTTCACCACGGAGACTCCCGAGAGGGGGTGCAATGTGTAATATTAGTAAAGACAGAGAATTTACAGAGGAAGGGGTAAATTGACAGAAAAGTAGAAGGAATATATTTCTTACCTTATTTTTCATTTCCTTCTTGTTTCTTCAGCTGCTGGTTAATAATTGTACACACGTATTCATGTTACTAGGATGCATTTAGCTTTTCATATTGAGTTCGTGAAAGCTTCCAAATAGCTGTGCGTTAATGTGCGTATGGAGTTACCAGAAATGATACCGCAATTTAGTCATCATGTGTCCATTTTTAAGGATCTGTTCAGCTGTCTGTGCAGTTTGTTCACACGTACACATGGGTGACAGACCCGCTTTGAGTCTTCGTGAAAGATTGTCTACTCTGCTGTTTACTGTTCAGAGACGGATTGTGATTACCTGTTTTGCACTATGAAAATAGTTGTCAGTGTCTCTGTAGTGGGCTTTCTTCTTAACGACCAAGATGTTGGTACTCTTTTCATTGTAGTTTATAGATTGATTCGTATGCACGTGTGTTGTCCCCTAATTTGACAACGTGTTTGCTCTCACGTTTCTTGTTATGCCACAATATGTCAGTTTCCACCGCAATATTACTCTTCTGTTGGTATTCAATGCGTTTAGTGTGTGTGTGTGTGTGTGTGTGTGTGTGTGTGTGTGTGTGTGTGTGTGTGTGTGTGTTTTCAATACAGTTGTGTCACCGCCTCACCAGCATATCTAGTAAAGGGCTGCAATTCCAGCCCAAGGGAAACCATTGAGTCGAGCAGGACCCAAATAATCTAGAACCTTCTAGATAGAGATGGTCACCAAGTCCATGATTCCGTGGACACTGATGTGGCCCGCCTAATGCGGGGTCCACGAGGAACTCGGACAGAGTTACCGCCCGTGTCGAGTTAGGACACGCGGAGACCGGCAGAGGACGGATGGACTTGAGAGAGGCAACAGGGCCTGCCTTTGAGGGACTCTATAGATATCAATAGATATATAGACATAGGCTAGATAGTTTGCTAGACTGTTAAATGATACTTATGTGTTTGATGTTTACTATTTGAGAGATGTAATCTAGCGCGGGTCTGTTTACCCACTGCGCCAACGCATACTGTATATGTAAATACAATAAATATTCGATCTCATAACGGATAGATTTATTGTTGCCTGTATGAACCCAAGTTTAGTTATCTAGATACGAGCAAGACTATGACAAGTTGTTTGTCACCGCTGAGGGCTTGCGGAATTGAAAATTCATCACTATGGAATACAAACTGTTGCCATTGACATTATGCTGATGCTGTAATGTTTAGGGCCTGCAATTCTTCTGAATATTTGTAGCAAAATATCCCAGTTGGTGTGCACGTGGATTAAGGTCTGCGATCTGCTCAGACCTTAATCTGTGTCGGACGATTCCAGTAGGTTGATGACTGCTCTCGGTTGAATAAAATTCAATCCATCCATTCTCCAATAATCCTCTCCCCCTTTCAACACATGGTCCTCACATTTTTCCAGTAACTTTTATCAATAGGTAATAGCGCGGACTGGATTAGTATCCTGACATCAGACAATTTGAATATAGTATTTTCAGCTGCCACCTGTCCTTTAATTTTAGCCCACACAAGTTCTATAGGGTTAAAATGAGAATGGTACGGCGGAAGTCTCAAGCACCCATGACGATGCTCTTCTATCAACTTGTCGATTTGATATTTCTTGATTCTTGGCGTCTGTTTTACAAGGGACAACAATTCTAGCTAGAAATACGTTTCTGGAAATGGTATGTTTTCCATTCGGAGTCATATCTTTATTGCTCCCTTTGTGCTCGATGCTGTAGGTATTTTGTCTTCTTGGGCAACAACATTGATATCATGCAATGTCCATAATTGGACACGACGGTCTATCTAGGGATGGAAGCACAGTATTCTCGAGCCAATCTCTAAATACATTACCATTCATCTTATTATGATAATCCCTATTGTCTGCATGCTTTGATACGAACACGAGCCCATCATTCTGTTGTAAGCCAGTTTGCGTATTACCAGCATGGGCCATGACCAAAAGCTGTCTATATTACTGGGCACATATCGCTTTATCTGTCCATCCACTGATAGACATTCCTTATCACTTGTGTGGTGCGCATTGATCCACATTTCATCCAAATACACTATGCCATAATTGTCTTTGCGCATTTCCCTTATTTCACGTAGATATCTGCTTCTCATGGCTCCTAAATGCGGTTGCTCGCAAAGAATATTTCTACCTCCCTTGTACTTTCTAAAAGTGAAGATAATGTCCTTATAATTTGCCACAAAGTTGTTTTGGATAGCTCTATGTTATTGTTCTTTCTCAACCAAACCCTAAGTTTTCTTACAGTCACTGTTTCTTTGGCATCCAGCATTTTTATAATGCTGGATAATCCTGGATATAAAATCCAAAATTTTTATAAATTTAGGAGTCTCCGTGGCAAAGTGGTCAAGCCTTTTGACTCGGGCTCCATAGGTTGTGGGTTCGATTCCGGGCCGCATCCTTTGGTTCACGAGTTACATTTTTTGGGAGACTTCTGTGGGTCGTCGCTAGAGCTGCGGAGTTCGTGCTTTGTGCGATGCTTTCCGCGCTGCGGAAAGAGACCGAGCCATATGGGATAGAACCCGGTGCAATGAAGTCGACCCTGTCGACTTTTAAGCGACTTTTTAAAGCATTTTTTATAAAAGCTCGCCTTATGACATCTTTGTCAAAGCTGTCTACAATAACCTTTCTACCTACCGTTTGGTTATTGAGTGGTGGTTTAATTCCAGATTCTTGCACCCATCGACGAAATGACCGTTTACTCAAACCCAATGCATGCACTGTTCTTTTTTTCGGAATTTGTAATAGTATAAAACAGTTTTCTGCGATCAGCTTCTATACAAAAATATGTGTACAACTTCATAGCGATGCTTCGAAGTGTATACACAATTTCGCATTCAATCCCATTGAAAAATATTCCCACATTTCAATGTTAGCGATACGTGGTAAGATTTAAATAATAATAATAATAATAATAATAATAATAATAATAATAATAATAATAATAATAATAATAATAATAATAATTTTTCATGAAATAATCCACAGTTTGACGACACCTCTGAACAGTCCCAGTTTAAACTGCGCGGGGTGGCATAAGGCCAATCCCGTGAAAAACGTAAAATATTCAACATTGAACGCTGATTGTCTGGCTACGCTGTAATACATTTAAAATTATGAATTTCATCTCTGACCCGTAAATTATATACCGCATATAAAAAAACTTTGAAATCTGCTGTAAAATCTCAAGAACAAAAATTGTTTTGTTGGGTGGACATAATGATAAGGTTATATGCTAAGTCTCATCATTTTTCTTCAGTTGATTACTGAGATATGGAATTTTATATTGGGGCAGACAAAAATAAACACACTATAAGAGATTTTACAAATGAGTTTTACATAGCCGTAATTGAAGGCAGTTGTAAACAGATTTTACAAGCCTGTTTTACATAGCTATAATTCACGGAGAATGTACACAGAGATTTTACAAGCGAGTTTTACATAACGGTAACTCAAGGCGTGGTGTCAGGTCTTAGTCAGATATGACTGAGCTACCGTATGACAGTAGACGGTGCTACCTGCTTCTGTTATATAGTTAAAATAGTGTTAAATAGTGTAGTTAACTGGAGTCATGCAAACCGCATGCAAATTAACATTACTAAAACAAAGTCTATGTTAAAAGGAACCAGGCAAAGACGTCACACTCTAAACTCGCAGAGAACTCTTCAGCTGCACATTGGCAGCACGCCTGTAGAAAGTGTCACCGAGCACAAGACACTGGGTGTTATCATAGATCAAAATCTAACTTTTAACTCACATGTTCATGCTCTAGTTAAACAAATAGCCAAAAAAGTATACCAACTTGCCAAAATTAAAAATTTCCTTGACGAAAACACAAGAAAGATATTCTATACTTCTCATATACAAACACATATTGATTACTGCTCCACAGTCTGGGATGGATGCTCCAAATCAATAACAAAACGCCTATATTCACTCCAGAAAAGGGCAGTGCGTTTAATTAATGGTGAAAAGCTTACCGACAATTCTAACCTATATAAACGTCTCCGGTTACTGCCACTCCACAAGCGCCTGCTTTTTAATAAAACCAAATTAATTCACAAAATCCTATTTCAAAATGCTCCAAGCTACCTTTGCCCATTGTTTAAATATAACGCTAGACATAGCGAACGACTAAACATACTTCATGTCCCTAAACCTAGGATAGACTTATATAAAACAAGCTTAGCATACTCTGCCGCTCAGTTGTGGAACAATCTTCCACAAGAAATCAAAGACACCACCAATCATGATACATACATTCGCAACCTGTTTGAACACTACCTTAGTACAGACTACATGCCCCCATAACAAACAACACAAAAAAGACAATAATGGTAACTTATCTCAAACGACAACTAGCCAAAAAACATTCCCTTATGTATGGCACGTTACACCCTCCTTAGGTATTTATAATGCCCATGTTAAACACTGCTTCAGTGAGTCATTTGTTATTGATTATTTTTCATGCGTTTTAATGTTCTTTTGTTGTCAAAAGTTGCTTCATAAGTGATGTTGAATGAAAGAATGTATGAGAGGAAATAGAGAAGAAGGGCAGAATGTCAGACGGGCCTGCGTGCCCAATTCTTAACCCTTTGAAAATAAAGACTTATTATTATTATTATTATTATTATTGTTAACGCTGAATGTTGGACGGCGCTTACCAAACCCGACACCCCACATTGTGCCAACGGCTTCGGGTGGAGGAGCGCAATTGGGAGGGTACACGCTTTATCCTACTGCGAAGAAATGCAACCTAAAGACTAAATGTCATGGAAGGGCAGACCAGGCCCTAAGCCTTGGTTGGTAACTGGTCTTTGATCGAAACTCCGACAGGCGGACAGTAAGAGCATTGCTTTGCTTATCCAGCAGCTTCTGCAGCTTGTCTTGTTCCAGACGTATTGATGTTACCTTTCCTTTGGAGTAAACTAGGCAGGCTGAGAGAGGGATTATGCTGCATGGGCAACACATGGTCTCTAAACTCAGACCAGGCTTTGTGTTATGGAGAGGTATAACTCCATTTTATAAACTATCGTCTGTGAAGACGGCTAGGTGCCAGTCAAATTCAAGGCGGTCGTACACAGAAATTGTACAAGCGAGTTTTACATAGCGATAATTCACGGCGGTTGTAAACAGATATTTTACAAGCCATTTTTATATTGTCATTTCAGACTGTTGTTTGGGGCAGCCGTGGCTGAGCAATGTAGGTTTCCACTTCAGGATAAGAAGGTCTCGGGTTTAATCCCTACATAGGGCTGGGAATTTTCCAAGGACCACTGGGGGTCACAGAGACAGCCAAGGACCACTGGGGGTCACAGAGACAGCCAAGGACCACTGGGGTCACAGAGACAGCCAAGGGCCACTGGAGGTCACATAGAGAGTCAAGGATCACTGGGATCACATGGACATCCAAGGACCACTGGGGGTCACATAGACAGTCAATGACCATTGGGGGTCACAGAGACAGCCAAGGACCACTGGGGGTCACAGAGACAGCCAAGAACCATTGGGGGTCACAGAGACAGCCAAGGACCACTGGGGGTCACAGAGACAGCCAAGGGCCACTGGAGGTCACATAGAGAGTCAAGGATCACTGGGATCACATGGACATCCAAGGACCACTGGGGGTCACATAGACAGTCAATGACCAGTGGGGGTCACATAGACAGTCAAGGATCACTGGGGGTCACATAGACAGTCAAGGATCACTAGGGGTCACATAGACAATCAAGGATCACTGGGGGTTACATAGACAGCCAAGGATCACTTGGGGTCACAGAGACAGCCAATGATCACTGGGGGTCACATAGACAGTCAAGGGCCACTGGGGATCACATAGACAGTCAAGGATCACTGGGGGTCACATAGACAGTCAAGGATCACTGGGGGTCACATAGACAGTCAAGGTTCACTGGGGGTCACATATACAGTCAAGGATCACTGGGGGTCACATAGACAGTCAATGATCACTGGGGGTCACATAGACAACCAAGGATCACTAGGGGTCACATAGACAGTCAAGGATCACTGGGGGTCACATAGACAGTCAAGGGCATTGGGGGTCACATAGACAGCCAAGGATCGCTGGGGGTCACATAGACAACCAAGGATCACTGGGAGTCACATAGACAGCCAAGGATCACTGGGGGTCACATAGACAGCCAAGGATCACTGGGAGTCACATAGACAGCCAAGGGCATTGGGGGTCACATAGACAGCCAAGGATCACTGGGGGTCACATAGACAGCCAAGGATCACTGGGGGTCACACAGACAGCCAAGGATCACTGGGGTCAGATAGACAGCCAAGGATCACTGGGGGTCACATAGACAGCCAAGGATCACTGGGGGTCACATAGACAGCCAAGGATCACTGGGGGTCACATAGACAGCCAAGGATCACTGGGTGTCACATATACAGCCAAGGTCATTGGGGGTCACATAGACAGCCAAGGGCCACTGGGGGTTACATGGACAGCCAAGGATCACTGGGGGTCACACAGACAGCCAAGGATCACTGGGGTCACATAGACAGCCAAGGATCACTGGGGGTCACATAGACAGCCAAGGATCACTGGGGGTCACATAGACAGCCAAGGATCACTGGGGGTCACATAGACAGCCAAGGATCACTGGGGGTCACATAGACAGCCAAGGATCACTGGGGGTCACATAGACAGCCAAGGATCACTGGGAGTCACATAGACAGTCAAGGGTATTGGGGGTCACATAGACAGCCAAGGATCACTGGGGGTCACATAGACAGCCAAGGGCATTGGGGGTCACATAGACAGCCAAGGATCACTGGGGGTCACATAGACAGCCAAGGATCACTGGGGGTCACATAGACAGCCAAGGATCACTGGGGGTCACATAGACAGCCAAGGATCACTAGGGGTCACATAGACAGCCAAGGATCACTGGGGGTCACATAGACAGCCAAGGATCACTAGGGGTCACATAGACAGCCAAGGATCACTGGGGGTCACATAGACAGCCAAGGATCACTAGGGGTCACATAGAC
>OY992889.1:8530616-8575616 GCA_963921405.1 Cepaea hortensis | reverse complement strand
GGCTACATTCATCAGTCGTCCGATCTTTAGTTCAATAAACATGGTATTTTAATTCTGTTTTGTCTTGTTCGGAGTTCGAAAATTGTAACTTCTTCTCTTCGGTGGAGTAGGTAATATGCATCAACTTTCTGTGGCCTGGATACTCTAATTTCTACTTGGTTCTATCATTGGTTCTTCTAAGCCTTTCGCCCTCATCATAGATTATGTCTATATAGGCTGATGTAGCCTCTCGTCTTTTCGGCTTCTTCTTATCCAGGTATGTTGCAATGTGAGGGATCCATTGTATTACAACCCTGTTTGGATTTCTGGTATAGTTCATGTGGTGCTGACTGGTCATTCTGAACTGTTGTGAGGTTTCAATGTGGTCAGGGTACCTCAGTGTGTGTGGCACGGAAGTCTTTTGGTTCGCTCGCTTTAATTTCTCCAGCATTGTCCACTGGACGTATTTTTGCGTGTGGGTTAGCTTTCCATATTACAAGTGTTCCTCGTCACCAGGCGAACCCACCCCGACTTTGAGGTGCCTATAATTTACATCCTCAAGTCAAGGACGAGAATTACGCATTTTAGTCCGTAGGGATTGAACTACCGCTACCTCTCCATCAGCTTACCGGAAGGGCAGTGTTACGATCAAGAATGCTATCGTAGATAAGGGCCAAATTTGTCATACAGTCACAAAAAGACAACAAATGCTGAGGTTCATTGCGAAGTCCTGTAAACAACTCAAAACTAACTGACCGAATTAATATACAAAATATGACTGAGAAGCTAGACGGATGGGAAAACACACATAGGCAGAGGCGGAGCTCTCCACCCAAGTCTGTGTCGACGGAACAAACACGAAATAATAACAAATATTTAAATTTAAAAAAAAAATGACAACACAAAGGAGTTCTTATCTGGTGCTAAAAGAAATAAAACCCACTGATGTATATATATATATATATATATATATATATATATATATATATATATATATATATATATATATATATATATATATATATATGCTATTGGCCTAAAACAGTTGTGTGTGACCTGCAGTGACAACATTTCGGCGATATATACACCCATGGCAGATCGGGAAATCGCTTATGGCGATTAATCATCCTATGGCGCTTAATCAGTTAAAATGTAAAGGACCAATTTACAAGCCATAGGTACCCTGGACATATGGTGCTAACTCCATGTTTGTATAGACCAACAGGCACTAGGTTGGCGCCGGGGTCAGTATCAAGAGACCCACCTTTACTTCCCACGATATTTCTGGTACCATGATAGGCTGGGTCAACCTACGACCCAAATTAATTAAAAAAGACGCACATTGGTTCAGTGAGGATGGATCCCAGGACCCACGGCCCGGCAGACAAGCATCCGGTCACTACGCCACTTCCGGACTAAAATAGATCACAACAAATGTTATATGACGTAAAGTCCGCCTGCATCTGTGACGGAGAAGCAGCGAACGCAATTCGCAATCCCGCATACTGAGGAATTAGCTGCAGCCGATTTGAATTCAGACTGTCTTGCGTTAATTTTTAACTATACTATGAACGTTTGCCAACATTCTTCGTGAAGATAAGGATCATCATAACGGCCTTCTCGGGCTGAAAAAGCGGTGACAGAACGCAATGGCAAACTACTAAACGCAAACTAACCAAGCAAATTACAAACAGCCAGAAAATGCTGGGGGTGACAGCAACGTCATGTAAACGACATACAACCAACTATGACCTATTTAAGAGCAAAAACGAATGTGAATGTAAGAGCTACAGATGAGTATTGCTGATTCGTTGGACAGGGGCAAGAACAGTCAGATCTATCCAAATCGAACTCGTGGAAGATGTTTGGTTTTTGAGACAAATGAGATTGAAGAAAGTGAAATAGGCTGGGTATATTTAGGGGACATGAGTGTCGTGGAAGGATAAATGTGGAGGCATGTAGGTGGACATGAGTGTCATGGGAGGATAAATGTGGAGATCAGTTATAAGTTATCAGTTGGGGTATCTTCATTGCACACTGGACAGGTCCATAGGTACTCAGATCTCCCCCCCCCCCCCCATCATATGCATCAGCGTTCGGTGGCTAATAGTGCAAGTTCTGTGTTGGTTGACGAGGCACCTCGTTTTCCCGATGTACCTCTCGCGTCTGGCCGTGCCAATTCTTACTCCCAAGTCTTCCATCCTGGACAGCGATGTGGATTCACTGACGTCAAAGTCCTCTGTTCTCGACATATCTTTAAAGATGTTAATAACATCGGCACGATCCATGGGCTGTCCATCTACAGGGGGTGCAGAGTCAGCCAGTTTATCAGCTCGTTCATTTCCCTCTACTCTCGCATGTCCCGGGACGAAGATGAAGGTGACTATACGGACAACAGACTTCCGCAGCGACTCAGTCCACTGTCTACGTACAAGATCCAGCTTCTACCTTCCGAATCATGCTCATTGAATCACCTAGTACTCACACGTGGGTATAATGCTGTGATTCCAGCCATATGAAAGCCTGTGTAACTGCCATCACCTCCATCGTCATGCTGCTCGTGGTCATAGAGTGGGCACCACTGGATTCTTGAACGGTTCGGCCCGCTGAACGGGCTGTAAATGCCTACGCACTTCTCTGCTGCTTTACAACAGATCAATCTGTATAGATGAGCACTTCGGGGCTATCTGAGTGTTCATAGATGAGCGCGTTGACCTGCTAGCAAGCTACTGCATTGACAGCGGCAGGGTTCTGCTCTCTGCACCGTCTGTCAAGTGTGATACTGCAGGAGAAAGTGCACTTAAAAGCCGGAGGCACCGGCACCCATTCCTTGCCGGGGTTGATACTGGTAAGACTGCAGACCTGTCTAACGACATCTTCCGCCCGACCCATCCATGATTTGCCCCTCTTTAACCTGTCGCCCTTTTCTCTGAATATAGCGTCATGCAGAGGGTGCTGCTCATCTGCACTTATTTTTAAGTATGCACGAGCTCTCCAGATCTTGATCCTGTGTTCCATTGTCGGGAAGTCAAGGAGGTATCTCATTGCTACACAGCTGGTGTCTCTCGTGCAGCCCAAAATGATGCGCATGGCTTCGTTTTGTACCTTTTCAAGTCTTCCAATCTGTGTAGGGCTGACAGTGAGGATGGCCAGGGCATACTCGATGCGTGAAAGCACAAGTCCTTGGAACAGAAGTATTAGCAGTCTTTGCTCGATATTGGCAGTCGCCATGACTCTCATTGCTGACAAACCTTTTCGAGCTTACGTTATGACATAATCGGCATGATCTCTGAAGGACAGGCTACGATCAAGCTTCACGCCAAGATATATCATTGACTGGGTTCTACTCAAATTGCTCCCATCCATTCTTACTGCCGGCAGGTCTGTGTTCACAATATGGTTGTTTAGGGAGAACCATGTAACCGATGCCTTTGCATCTAGTTCACCCTGCATATCATTGGCAACCGCCTGTCTATCTCGGCCCTGTCGATACACGAGAATGTCGTCAGCAAATGACAGAGTCCTACCCCTCCCGTCCAACTGTTGTTCAGTGATCGGCACCGTATACAAGTTGAATAGTACTGGTGACAGTGGTGAACCCTGCGGCAATCCTGGACATATCGTTATCGGCTCAGAAGACCAACTCCCGCATCTTAGCACCACCTTCCTTTGGAGCAGAACTGCAGCTATCCATCGTACTAGGTGTGGGTGCACTTTCAGTCTGAGGAGGGTTTGCATCAAGTGCTCGAAAGATACTCTGTTATATGCGTCCTCTAAGTCTATGGCGGCCGCACATGTCTCTTCTCTGACCTGAAATCCTTCGTAAACATCTTGAACAAAGACCGCCGCATTCAGACATGACTCTTTGTTGCGTCTGTATCCTCCAAGTGTGGGAGGGAAGCAGCCGAGTTGTTCCAAGTCACAAGCAAGTCTGTGTGCTACAGTTTTATCCAGTAGCTTGCCAGTAGCTTGCCAGTAGCTTGCTAGCAGTGTTCTGCATTGTAATGATTAGGTATGTGGTGCGACATGAGGGTCGTGGAAGGATAAGTGTGGAGGTATGTAGGGAGACATGAATGTCGTGGAAGGATAAATGTGGAGGTATGTAGGAGGACATGAGTGTCGTGGAAGGATAAGTGTGGAGGTATGTAGGGAGACATGAATGTCGTGGAAGGATAAATGTGGAGGTATGTAGGGGGACATGAGTGTCGTGGAAAGATAACCGTGAAGATGTGTTGGGGGACATGAGTGTCGTGGAAGGATAAATGTGAAGGTATGTAGGGGACGTGAGTGTCGTGGAAGGATAAGTGTGGAGGTATGTAGGGAGACATGAATGTCGTGGAAGGATAAGTGTGGAGGTATGTAGGGGGACATGAGTGTCGTGGAAGGATAAGTGTGGAGGTATGTAGGGGGACGTGAGTGTCGTAGATGGATAAATGTAAAGGCATGTAGGGTGGCATGGGGGTCTGGGAAAGATAAATGTGGAGGTCTGTGAGAAAAGGAGAACGACTGCCTGGATGGATTCAAGATGTGATAGATAAAGTACGCATGACAGATCGTAGAACCAGATATCTAAATGTGAAACTATACGTAGACAGTCACAAGTGTTGGACATGTTATGAGAAGAAATAAATTAGAGAACTTGGTGACAACTGCCTGCTTGCTTGCTTGCTTGTGTTCGTTGGCTTGAGCTCCAGCGTGAAATCCTGTATGTCGGATGATGGCATCCTGTTGTTCAACATCAGTGTGATGTCATACAGGACCTGAGGTTTGTGTGAGTATCCGTTGTCCCGTGTCTAGCTTATTGGTGTGCAGACTGGTGGTTCCTCGCCGTACAGGCAGACACTCTCCGACTTCGGAGGAATCGGCGATCCTACTGACTTTAGCCAGGACCCCGAAGGGACCTGTTGCCCAGGACGCTCGACGAGGACGCGTCAATAGGTCTTGGCCAGTATATAACCCGGCCCTGGTGCCTTGGAAACACCTCTGCGTCCCGGTGACAACTGCCAAGATTGAGAGGAAAAGAACAAGGGGAAGGCAGAGAAGTAAATACCTGGATGGCTTGGCCACGTGGTATGGCCGGGACAAGAAAAAAGAGCTGATCCACTACTCTGGTGATCGCATGAGACTATCAAATGCCTTAGTATAATCTATGAAGCACAAATATATGTCTGTCTGAGTCTCTACTGATCTTTCTATTAGTGTCCCTAATGCATATATTGCATTGTTTGTACCATTTCCTTCCACAATCCATACTGTTCTTCACCAGTTTCCATTTTTATGTTCTTTCTTGTTCTTCTCATTATAATTCTGATTAGAAGCTTAGTGACATGGTTTAAGAGGTTAATTCTACGAAAATTTTCGCATTCAATTGCTCCTGGTCTTTTTGATATAGCTATAAATAGATTTCAGCATATCGCTTGGTAAATATCCACTACTATAAATATCATTCAACATTTTGGTTAATATATCTACTCGAAATTCTCCCAATACGTCTAATTCTTCTATTGTGATTTCATCTGGCCCAGCTGTTTTTCCTATCTTCATATGTTTCATAGCGTCAGCGACTTCTTCTTTTAGAATAGGTGGGCCTTTTAAGTTACTTTCTTCTGTTAATTCTGCCCTTTCTCTATCATATAATTCTCTTATTCTTATATACTCATTCCACCTCTTCATAATATCATCTTTCTTCAAAAATATCTTCCCTGTTTTTTGTTTAGTTTAAACACCCTGTATTTATCCTTATTTTTCTTCCCGTGAGTTCACTTATTTGTCTGTGCATATTTTTAGTATCTTCAATAGAATTTAATTCAATTTTCTTGCACTGCTCAGTTAACCAACTTTCTTTTGCCTTCACAAAATTATTTCTTATTTCTTTATTTATCTCGTTATATTCTTGTTTATCATTTGTACTCTGTTTTCTTTTGGCTGTACTATGATAGGGAATTAGAGAATTAATCATCGAATGGGGGAATTACTGAATTAATCAAAGATGGAGGATTCGAAACATTACTCCCAGATACGGAGACCACAGAATGATCCCTCGAAAATTTACAAAGAGAAAATCACGTCTTGGCTATGCGCTCAGTGTAATTCTATTTTAAATTTACAAAAATCTTTCGTTTACCCGGGGATGTTTGAAACTTTTTAGATAATTAAACCGGAAGCCTGTCACATTACATGGCGCTGGTCTCGTCTGTTTGTCTTCTTCCAGTGTTGACAGTTGAGTTTTCCTGAGGAAACAACATATTTTCTTGGACGCTACAGGTCGTCAACACAAAACTCCAGACTTTGTTGACAAGACATGATGTTTAGGCTTACACGGCAAATAAAAAATATAATGAATAATGAGGCGGAGAGAGGCAGACGGACAGGGAGTGTGTTGTTTGTTCTTGTTGTCAGTAATGGAGACAGAAGCTCTAGATATGAAATACGTGGTTGTAGCGAATGTCTGAATATTAACGGAATCAACACTCGGATGTGTATGCTGTTGTTGTCGCGTTTATTATTATTATTATTATTATTATTATTATTATTATTATTATTATTTATTATTATTGCCTGCTCCGTGGCGAAGGTTTTACGGACATAGTTCGTAATCCCGTATACCCGCGTTCGAACACACTGCGGGCGATTTGGCAGCAGCCCGCCTTGCGTCGATGTTTTACGAAATTATATGGGTGCCAGTCGTTCAGAAAGCAATAGCAAATTATCGAAGGTAAACTTGTCAAGATTTCACATTTAAAAAAAAGAATTCTGGTGTTGACTGCGACGTCCTGTACAGGATACGCAACTAACATTATTATTATTATTATTATTATTATTATTATTATTATTATTATTATTATTATTATTATTATTATTATTATTATGTCATTATTATCGGGCGACCGCTGTAATACAATGGCTAGCGCACTCGTCTGTGGGTCTCTTTATTTCAGGTTCAAATAACATGTAAGGGGAGGGGGGGGGGGTTAGTTTGTGATTGTACGGCTCGTGGGTCGACCCACCCTTTTGTAATTCGTACCGGAACCTATTTTTTGAGGTAAGGCGACCGGGTACAACAAATACCAAGAACCTATAGGTGAAGTATTGACACTGGCGATGGATAGGGCATACACTGAGAAAACACGAGAATGGTATAGGTAGAAAGGCATTCGTCTGGAATTCACAGGGCAAAAGAAAAAGATGAAGAAATAAAACACATGGAGAAGAGAAGTAGAGGCAGAAATAAATAGAAGGGAAAAGACAGGACGGAGCTGCATGGGATAGCCAAGGATACAACGGCTTCGGGTGAGCTGGTTCAGGGTCTATCCCGTAGTTGGGGGATAGAGGACGAAAGGAGCAGAAGCATAAGAAAGACGCCCGGCAGGAGTATGCTTAGTAAGGTGGAGATAGGAATGTTCCGTGTGGAATGACTTGCCTCGCTTTAGAGGTCATATATTGCGAGAATTGTATGGATTTTTTGCCCTGGCCATGCGTTAGTGCGGGGGGAATGAACAAACAGGCTGATAGGCTGGCAGGGAATGCACCTCTTGGTGATAAATTACCTATGGACAAGGGAGAGGTGGTCGGGTGCCTGTGGGACCAGGTGGAGAAAGCGGTGGAATAGCCTGTGCACCCGTATGTGGAGAGAATGATATGGCGGGGGATCGGCAGGGGTTCTGGACGAATCTCAAAACCGAGAGGGAAGACCAGGAAAACTTTCAATCAGATGGCAGTTGGAACCATTAGTAGTATGGCTCTTCGCTGGTTGTTGAACGAGGGGAAGGGGCGCGCATGGTAATGTCCTGAGTGTAGTGATGTTGGTTCTTAACTCAACTCAACTCAACGACGGGCAGGGTAACTGGCCACAACATTGTCGTTCGGTCAAGCATTTATGCACTTTATGGGGTTGGGTTTCTTTTAGTCTGCTCGCTTCGCTTTGACCGGACAGTTTTGAGAGATCCTGCCAGCAGCCGGGCTCCCGCCGAATGACCTTCTGAGGCCATATTAATGTTTTCCTTACGCCAACAAAGAGGGAATGCGAATGGCGTACTACGCAGGAGAGTTAGAGCAGATGCGGGAAGAGTTAGTGTGGTGCGTGAGAGATGTGAGTCGCGGTAGCGTGGTGCCTTACTGACGGTCTTGGGTTCGAATGCGCATCGAAACGGATTTAAAAAATTGGCCTTGGCTGCCAGGTCGATTCGGCCCAAAATGGGCACAAGGGACTGTCGTTGGGAAAAGGCCAACAGCTGTGATACTGACCGCCTCCCAGTTGTGATACTGACCGCCTCACAGGTGTGATACTGACCGCCTCACAGCTGTGATAATGTCCGCCTCACTCACCGAGTGCCGGTGGGTCTATAAAACGTGGGTCTAGCACCGTATTCACATTGGCACGTCCTTATCTGGAGCAATTCCACGCAATCAAGAAACTGTCAATCATCATGAGACCCCCATCTGACCCATTCCTACCCGACGAATACTGCGCTGTTTAGGACTAACTCGAAAGAGAGCAAAAATAGAGTGAAGATCAAAACTCACACAAAACGGATCTCAGTTGTAACCAACGCCGAAGAAGCGGTTGAACGAGGCCGAATGTTTATATTTTTCCCCGTAAATACTAAGCTGAACTGAACCGTATTCCTAGTGCGCGTTAAGGTGTGCAAAAGGTCCTTCATTTTACATTGCTTTTCATTACTGCATCTCTAGAGGCCACTAATTCTACGATCGTTCAGCTCGGTTCAGGCCATTTATCCCTGGCCATTTATCCCTGACCACTTATCCCTGGTGTACGACATGGACGAATGCCAGAAGTCGTATATCATCATCATCATCATTTGCCATGTCGATAAGCGTGGACGGTTATGTTTCGACTTATCAAACAATTATCAAAGTCGTATATCATCTCCGTAGTTTTGCCTTTACCATGCCTGTGGCTAAGCCATCTAGGTATTTACTTCTGTCGCTTAAAAGTCCACAGAGTCGACTTCATTCCACCGGGTTTATCCCATATGGCTCGGTCTCTTTCCGTAGCACGGAAAGCGTCGCACAAAGCACGAACTCCGTAGCTTTTAGCGACGCCCCACAGGAGTCTCCGAAACATTTACCTTGTAAACCGAAGGGCGCGGCCCGGAATCGAACCAACAACCTTCGGAACACGAGTCAAACGGCTTGACCACTTCGCCACAGAGATTCCTTTACTTTTGTGCCTCCCCTTTATTCTCTTTCCCCTCAATTTCGCCAATTGTCACCAAGTTCTCCAGTTTATTTATTCTCATAACATGCCCAACAAATCTTGACTATCTACGTCTAATTTCTCTCATCAGATTACGGCGCGTCAGGTGTAGGGCTCCGTAAAACCAGCATGTGTATAGGGCTCCGTAACACCAGCATGTGTATAGGGCTCCGTAACACCAGCATGTGTATAGGGCTCCGTAAAACCAGCATGTGTATAGGGCTCCGTAACACCAGCATGTGTATAGGGCTCCGTAAAACCAGCATGTGTATAGGGCTCCGTAACACCAGCATGTGTATAGGGCTCCGTAAAACCAGCATGTGTATAGGGCTCCGTAACACCAGCATGTGTATAGGGCTCCGTAACACCAGCATGTGTATAGGGCTCCGTAACACCAGCATGTGTATAGGGCTCCGTAAAACCAGCATGTGTATAGGGCTCCGTAAAACCAGCATGTGTATAGGGCTCCGTAACACCAGCATGTGTATAGGGCTCCGTAAAACCAGCATGTGTATAGGGCTCCGTAACACCAGCATGTGTATAGGGCTCCGTAAAACCAGCATGTGTATAGGGCTCCGTAACACCAGCATGTGTATAGGGCTCCGTAACACCAGCATGTGTATAGGGCTCCGTAACACCAGCATGTGTATAGGGCTCCGTAAAACCAGCATGTGTATAGGGCTCCGTAAAACCAGCATGTGTATAGGGCTCCGTAACACCAGCATGTGTATAGGGCTCCGTAAAACCAGCATGTGTATAGGGCTCCGTAAAACCAGCATGTGTATAGGGCTCCGTAACACCAGCATGTGTATAGGGCTCCGTAACACCAGCATGTGTATAGGGCTCCGTAAAACCAGCATGTGTATAGGGCTCCGTAACACCAGCATGTGTATAGGGCTCCGTAACACCAGCATGTGTATAGGGCTCCGTAAAACCAGCATGTGTATAGGGCTCCATAACACCAGCATGTGTATAGGGCTCCGTAAAACCAGCTGGCTGGCGACCCAGGTGTATAGGCCATCCCTTCGCACGCGTCACAGCAACTTTTACCTGTATATAACTCTGCAGCATTCACCTGACGAGATGCAGCGAAATATGTCAGGCAATAAATCGTGCAACATAATACTTGTGACTTCTGTGTGTACAGTCAACCATGTCTCACTAAAGATACATCACGGACAGACAATCCCGCATTCAACGCACTTGCACAACCATTAAGGTCACGCCACTCGTATCCAGTGATCACCAAGAGAAAATCCATAATTAGCGCCTTTGTCTCACCTGGGGATCACAAAAGGAATCGATCTTGTCTCATTAGCATCGTTAGCTATGAACACGCCTGTCATTTATTTTTCTTCCCAATAGTTTCCATTAACATATTTCTATTCCAATCTGCCCCACCCACACCATGGTTACTTAATGTGTTCTCTCTGAATGTCTAAATTGCCCCTGGCTGTCTGGGTAAATTTTGAAAAGGGAAAGAAAATACTAATTAAGTTTCCATTTGTGAGTTGTCTCAAGTTTTCATAATTTATTTGTTTTAGCTGTTTTCTTTTCTTTGATGTTGTTGTATATAGTCGACGGCGTTGTAAATATTTCATTTCTATTGCATTGTTTATGCCCACGCGCTGTCTTTGAAAAGGAAATTGAATGACTCCCCAACAAACGAGAAGAATTGGTAAGCTTCACTAGAACATCAGCACAAGTAATGACATGGACGTTGCGGACAAAACCTTCGTCAGTACACAAACAACAAACACACACCGATACATCTACATGAAAAACACCAGATGAAACAAACACACACACACACGCACACACACATGTGTGTGTGTGTGTGTGTGTGTGTGTGTGTGCCATGGGATGATTAATTGTCTTAAGCGGCTTTTTGTATCTGCCATGAGCTTATATTCAGTAGCTTTCTATATGCAACACCCTTTAATTATATATATATATAAGCCTTGGTTGGCAACTGGTCTAGGATCGAAGCTCCGACAGGCGGACAGTTAAAGCATTGCTTTGCTGATCCGGCAGCTTCTGCAGCTTGTCTTGTTCCAGATGTAGGGGTGTTACCTTTCCTCTGGAGTGAACTAGGCAGGCCGAGAGAGGGATCATGCTGCATGGGCAACACATGATCTATATATTTTAGCCAAGGCTTTGTGCAGGACTGGTTTGCGGCCAACAGCGAGACTCTGCAGCCCTTGATTGATAAGAAGAAGAAAGCTCTCTTAAGAAACAAGGAAAGACCAACGCGTAACACTCTGAGTGAGCTAAGGCAAGCCAGGAAGGATGTGCAAAAGGCTGCCAGGCAGTGTGCAAATGATTATTGGATCAAGTTATGTGAGTCCATTCAAATCGCAAGTGATAAGGGAGACATAAGAAGCATGTATGAAGGAATAAAGAAAGCCTGTGGTCCAGTGATCAAAAGAAGTGCACCATTGAAAACCTTGACTGGAGAAGTCATCACTGACAAGAAACAGCAGATGGACAGATGGGTAGAGCACTATTTGGAGCTTTACTCAAGTGAGACCAAACTAGCGGATGATGCCCTCAACGCCATAGAGGCTCTACCAACTCTTGACCACCTGGACACACTTCCCACCATAACAGAAGTTAAGTGTGCTATAAATGAACTTGCATCTGGCAAGGCTCCAGGTAAGGATGGGATTCCAATAGAGGTTAACAGGAGTGGGCAAGACACACTCACTATACAGATCCACCAGCTAATAGAGCTATGCTGGCGTGAAGGACAAGTCCCACAGGATTTCAAAGATTCAAGCATCATAACACTGTACAAGAACAAGGGCGATCGGAGCGACTGCAACAACTATAGGGGTATCTCACTTCTGTGTATTGTTGGAAAAATATTTGCCAGAATTGTTCTGCGCAGACTTCAAGTCCTAGGAGATCAAGTCTACCCCGAATCACAGTGTGGCTTTCGACAGAACCGGTCTACCACTGATATGATATTCTCATTGCGACAAATGCAAGAAAAATGCCGTGAACAGAATCAACCACTGTTTATTGCCTTCATCGACCTCACAAAGGCATTTGATTTGGTCAGTCGTGAGGGTCTGTTCAAGGCACTAAAGAAGATTGGCTGCCCACCAACTCTTCTGTCCATTGTGGAATCGTTCCACACAGGCATGAAGGGTATAATCAAGTTTGATGGTGCAACTTCTGAAGAATTTGAAATCAAGAGTGGAGTTAAGCAAGGTTGTGTACTAGCTCCCACCCTCTTTGGAATATACTTTTCACTTCTACTGAAATATGCATTTCGTGATCAGGATGGTGGTATATACATTCACTCACGCTCAGATGGCGGCCTCTACAATGCTCAGAGATTGAAGGCTAAGACCAAAATTAGGAGGGTACTGATCAGAGAGTTGCTCTTTGCAGATGATGCTGCAGTTACGACCCACTCTGAGGAAGAATTGCAATGTCTACTATCTGCATTCTCCAATGCTTGTTCTGAATTTGGTTTAACAATTAGCAAAAAGAAGACACAGATTATGTCACAAGGTGCACATGGGGTACCATCAATCTTTATTGACGACGCCGAACTAGAGATAGTAGACCATTTTACATATCTAGGATCAGTGGTAAATAGCAAATTATCCCTAGATCAGGAAATCAACATCCGGATTGATAAGGCAGCAACAACAATGAACAGGTTAAGAAAAAGAGTCTGGGAGAACAGGAAGCTTACTGCCAAAACAAAAGTCCTTGTCTATCAAGCCTGTGTCCTTAGTACTCTTCTCTATGGCAGTGAAACCTGGACAACTTACTCACACCAAGAGAACAATTTAAACAGCTTTCATATGCGGTGTCTGCGAAGAATTCTTGGTATTAAGTGGCAAGACAAAATCACAAATACTGAAGTATTGGAAAGATCAGGTTGTGTGACAGTTTATTCCATGCTCAGTCTTCGTAGACTTAGATGGATAGGACATCTTAGGATGATGGATGATGGTAGAATACCAAAGGATATCTTTTTTGGTGAATTACAGATGGGTAAGAGATCTCAGGGTCGGCCTCTACTACGATACAAAGATGTGTGTAAGCGGGACATGATTGATACAGGCATTGATAATGCACATTGGGAGCAAGTCGCCGCTGAACGCGTTGCATGGAGGGCAAATATCAGAAATTGAATAAAGTCAAAGGAGAAAATTATTGCAGAAAAGTCACACACCAAGCGTTTGAGACGTAAGATGGTGCATGATGGTGGAAATGACCACGTGTTCAGATGCACCCACTGTGAACGGACATTTACAGCGCAAATTGGCCTTATCAGTCACACTCGCTACCGCCATAGTTAAAAGTTATTATGCCTTTTTAAAGCACAAACTATCGTCTGTCAAGACGGCAAGGTGCCAATGAATATATATATATATATATATATATATATATATATATATATATATATATATATATATATATATATATATATATATATATATATATATATATATATATAAATACAACATGTCTGCTACCATATTAACAACGTGTAAATCCTAACTGACACACCCCGCACTCCTACTTCCAGTTTTCTGCCTTCCATGTTTGTTTGGTCCGGACCTACCTTTTGTTGGCGCTGAATGGGATAAAAGCCACCGGGATATGACGCAATCAAAGCAACACATCTGGACTTGGGACTAACGCTTGAGCTATCGGAAGTCCCTCGCTTCACGGCAAGTGTGGGCCAGGGAGGGTGGCATCGTCCACCTGGAGCTAGACTATAGATAACATTTTGTGGCATGTCCTTTACAGGACGTTACAGTTAATCCCAGCATTTATTGGCTATTTGTGAGTTACTAGGCAATATTTACGTCAGTAGTTTGCCATTGCCGGCTTCGTGACTTAGAGGTTATGACTTTTCTCCGTAATCTCGTATACTCTCGTCGGTAACGTGATGACGGTGAGAATCAGCAATGGTTCGAATCGCATCGGTAACTTACGGGGTATGTGAGCGGCCGCTCAGAAAGCAATGGCAAACTACTGAGCGTAATCTTGCCAAGAAATCAACATACAGCTGAAAGATGCTGATGTTGACAGCGATGTCCTGTAAAGGATACGCAAAAAAAAAAAAAGTTTGGCATTGCTCCATGAACGAACGATGTTGACTACCATCGATATCAATGTAAAAAGGTCAGCTTCCAAATCACATTGGGGCTGATTTCGAACCCCGGACTCCGTATTTCGGGGAAATGTAAAACGCAGTTTCATTATCCCCTTAACCACAGCGCCGGCAACAACATCTGTACCGCGCTCGCGTTTAAACGTCCCGTGCGCTGATGCTGTGGTAGGAGTTCATACCCTACACCGGTCAGTTGGGCGTCAACTTTGCCATCGCGTGTAGAAAAGCAATTACAAACTCATTCATTCATTCAGTAACATATCCTTTGCAGAACCTCGCTCCCATAACAACCTTCCGGAAAACCGCTCGATAAAAAGCAAGATGCCCTGCGTCCGATACACCCATCTGGAGATCATCTGCCACACCCTGCACCCATCTTCTCTTTGGCCTTCCTCTTCCTCTCTTCCCATGCATATACCCATCCACTACTGTTCTCTCCATACTTTCGTGACGTTTCAAGTGACCAAAATATTTAAATTTTCCTGGTTTTATCGTCCTTAATAGCAAACCTTTGTCAGTATTCAGTTCTTGAAGTATGGATGCATTTGTTCTTTTCTTTGTCCAAGATATTCTTAGAACTCGTCTATAACATTTATATTCAAAGGCATTTATGCGCTTGTAGCATAACGCTAACCACCATTATTCATTTACCAACACCTGCCGCAAAAAGAGGAAACAACATTAAAAGAAATTGACTTTACAACCGCAAACGGAGACTAGGACTTAAAACTTAACATCGAAACTGGAACTGAACAAGTGACAGATGACGTGGATTCTTAGAAAGATTTAATCAGCCTAGGCTTAAAAAACCATTGGACGGGACAGACACGTGACACGGCTTTCGCGCCAACGCCGGTATAGATTATGATAAGGAGCGCACTCTTGCAAAAACATGCCTGGCGAACAGACGTCAGAAATTGTGTGACCAAATTTTCAAATAGAGGAGGCAGAATGTCTGAATTCCAGGTGAGCTTGTTAGTCCCGAGATTAGACTAAGAACCCGATGTATCAAGTATCAAGTAATGGTAAACCGTGTTTGTAATGTCAATTGAAATGTATTATTATTAATTAAAACCTCTGAAATATAAAAATGCTCGACTGTAGATTCTAACGACGCAGAGCCGTTCCCGGGCAAAATGACTCTCCAATACTCTCTTCGATTGCAATCTCTGATATTCTTAGAGATAATTATTAACTTTAAGAAGTGCATTATACTACTACATTCTATTCTAAACAACTGTGAGGAGTGATGATTCTAAAGCAATCTTGTGCATTTCACCAGAAACACTGATAAAAGATGCTATCACTACCTACAGCTGAAATGACAGTTCGTGTACTAGAATAAGTGCCTTGTTCTAAAACAGACTTATCTATGCCTATTTACAATCTACAATGCTGAAAGAGAAATCAATCTTTCCTTTCTCCTTCATCTATTGAATCAATAGGGTTTGACGGAATAAATATTTATATTTTTGTCAAATTTTAATTAGATAAGAGCACTTATGAACTGCATTACATGAGAAAGTTGTGCTTCGCGGAACACCATCACGCGCAGTGAACTTAACTCATTACTCAACATAACTTAAAACTCAACACCACTCATCACCACACAACCCAACACTCAACATCACAACAACAACAGATAATGGGAGAGAGTTATTAGACACAAGAAGAAGAAGAAGAAGTTAATTGGGAAAACACAGAGAATTATTTATACACGCGATAAACACCATTTAGTGGAAGAAATGTTATAAATGTATGTCATTTATTTACATGCATCTTGACATATTCTCACTCTTGTCACTGTCTTACTGTACACGTTCACTGACCCCAGGTCAAATGAGAACTTACATACAGCAGGTACCAACTGAGACAAGGCGTACACCGTGTGATAAACTCTGACCACCCCAAATTAACCCAACACTAGCTTAGAGAGAAAAGGAGGGGAGGGGAACTAGTTCCTACTTCAGGAATTTAGGTTCTTTTACCTACTTTTCAAAGATTGTATTGGTAGGAATGTACATATATATGTGAATATTCATCAGTGATCTTGGTGGCTACATACCAACAACCACCCAACACATCAGCAAACTAACCACCTAAATCAGACCTGAGAGAGGGAAGCCGAGAGAAAGAGATGAACCACAAGTGAGATGGAGGATGACTTGGCCATGAGCAGAGTATGGGGAGGCCTTCAGTGGAGCTATACGGGCAGACCTGAAGTGGATCCATCAGTCAATGGACCCTGGCTTACCTAATCTTCCAGTCACCAGGTTACATTTTCCTTGGTACACACCACACCCAATTTCAGGAAAACTGATAGTTAATTGTTGATTCATCTCCACACTTAATATGTACAACATCAAAATGTTTACTATGTTTCACACTTGTTGACATCTCATATATTGATGCTTGATTGATGTTCTGGGACAATGGTCCAATGTGCAACTTTTCTAATATCTTGTGTAAATCACAATAGAGATGTATGTACTGACCAGAAGGCTCAGGCCCAGTCAATAAATGATTAACATGAATTGACCTTCTGTTAATTTATCAGTTCAAACCTCTCTGTGAGTCAACAACTTCTTTGTACATCATGTTGTCAGAATCTAATGTGATTGATTATGTGTTTGATTGTTTAAAAATAAATTAACTCATAATGACTTACTAAAATGGGGGAGAGAAGACTCTAGATCTATCAACTGCTCAACATCCATGTTTTCTTCCTCTAAATCAGGCTGAGTAAATTCTCCAGACTTTCCTCAGATTTGATAACCAATAAAAGGGGGCTCCAGAGCTACAGAATCCTTGGAGAAGGGGCAGAATCCCAGTTAGTAATCATTATTCTCACCAGGGCCATAATCTATATCTCCTAGACATACTTAATAGAACGAGGCCTGCAGATAACTCAAGGTTCATATTCTGGGGTTATTGAAGATAGAAGAGGATGGGGCTCTACTTCTTTTGTTAGAGATGGGGCATGCACTACAGTGATCTCCCACTCCCTTCAAAAATATATGACATATTGTCGGCTACGTCCTGGATGGTTCCCATATATTAACCTTTAAACAATTACATAAAACATTAACACGGTTATCTTTAGATTTTGAACATTGTCATTTTCTTATAGTGATTGACAGCCACATGATATGAATGACATTAACAGATAAATAAGAGTAGGTGACTGATCATTCCTCCTGAAGAAGCGGGCCATGTTCAAATAGGCTTATACTTCAGAGAGAGGTGCTCCAGGTGAAATATATAGTGTGTATCTACTCTACCAACACTACTTCTCTTCCAGAGAATGTGTTCTTTTCCTGTGGAGTCTGAACTTAACAGCATTTCATCAACCACCGGAAAATCTTATCCGTTGGGAAAACTCTGTCTAATTTCAGATTCTTTTCTTTACTAGGAAGTAAATCTGGTTATTTCAGTGCCTGCTGCCTTTGGCTTTTCCAGCATTGACAGACAGACATAACATAAGGTGTTTTTAATATTGCACATGCTCTATTGTATATTTGCAGATCAGGGACTGACAAGCTTACGCGGATCAGACTAACTGCAATTATATTTTTGGCAGAACAAAGCAATAAATTATAGACATGGCGGAAACTGCAAAGTTTAGAGCCCAAATAACAGAAACAGGTAGGGAATGCGGGTTAGATGGCCTTGAGCTAGCTAACTATGTTTCAGATGCATTCGACAAAAGAGAAAGACTGCAAGCGGAATTGGCTCTCAAAGAAAAACAGCTTCAGGCTGAATTGGCTGAGAGGGAAAAACGACTTCAGGCAGAATTGGAGGAGAAAGAGTAACGACTACAGGCTGAAATGGAGGATAAGGAGAGAGATCGTCAACACCAACTAGAGTTGAGGAGAATGGAGATTGAAGTGGAGATCCGGAGAATAGAGAAAGGGAGTGGTCCTACACCCTCAACCTCATCAGGATCGCCAGTGACAGAACCACCTCCTCACGTCTCTCAACTTAATTCAGGAGCTATGTCATTTCCTCTGGAACCCTTTAATGAACAGACTGACCACATCGAAGGATTTTTATCACGCTTCGAGGCAATGACTGTCAGCTGTGGTCTTGAAGAAAGTAGATGGGCGACGAAGTTAGCGCAGGCCTTAAGATCCACGGCGTATGATGTGTTCTCAAGACTCACTAGAGAGGAACAACAGAACTACACAGCACTTAAGACGGCACTCTTGAGCCGATTCGAAGTGGACGCCGAATCTTATAAACTCAGGTTCAAAGCCCCAAGGAAGGAACCGGGTGAGAGTTACGCGCAACTAGTCGAAAGACTGAAGTCATACATACAAAGATGGACTTGCTTGGGAGGATTTGAGGAAAATTATGAAGGACTCCGTGAAATGATCATCATTGATCAGATCAAGGGGAAAATGCAGAACGAAATGAAGGCATTCTTAACCCAAAACGGGGCTGACCGCCTAGAAACTATAATCATCCTGGCAGAGATATTTGAGAAATCTCAGAAGGAGATGGGAGGAAAGGGACGTTCGAACAACACCCCCTCTCAAAACAAAACTCCACAGCCAAAAGAGGGTGAAAACACTGTAGCCACCGGGAAAAAGGGGAAATCCCAGAAAAACACTCAAAACTCAGTCCAAACAGCGCCGAAGGAGGACAAACCATTCTGTACCCATTGCAAAATTAGAGGTCACACATTTCAGAATTGCAGGAAGAAGCCACCTCCACACACAGCGGCATGTTTGGCCAACTGAAAAGAGAAAAAAGTGAGCACTGGTGAAACGTCCAAACAGACACCTCATCAAGACACATCATCTCGTATTCCGGTTGTAGAATCCATCTTGCTAAATGGATTCAAAACGACCTGTTTATATGATACTGGATTATCATATGACTGTTGTCTCATCATCCTTAGTTCACCCTGAACAGGTGACAGAGGAAATAGTGGAATTACAGGGACCACTGAAGAGTTCAACAAATATGTCTCTTCCAGTGGCAAAAGTGAACATAGCCTCGCGGTATGTCACTGGGACGATCAAGGCAGCAATCTTGGACGATCCGATATATCCTGTAATCCTCGGCCGTAGATTTATCGTTCTAGGAGAACCTGTTCAACCTGTGGCGATGGCGACCATGACCACTCGATCCCAGGCAACAAAAACTCCAGAAACAACTACGCCAATCCCTCGAACGGAGGAAATGAAGAGGGCACAAGAAGCCTACAGCACCTTGGAACCCTGCTTCAGAAAACTCCAAAATCACATTTACCTCTACGTAAAGGTGATCTGTTCATGAAGTCAGCACTTCTTTACAGAAAAGCAGGACGAGCTGGACAAGAGTTTAATCAACTTGTTGTACCAACTCAATACAGGACTCAGATCTTAGAGATGGGTCATAGTCTACCATTCAGTGGGCACATGGGTATCAACGCTACTACACAGCGGATTACTACTCACTACTTTTGGCCAGGGATGAATTCAGACATACAACGGTTTGTAAAATCATGCCCACAGTGTCAGAAAGTATCACCAAAACACCGGACACCACCGGCAATGTTGGGTGAATTACCAATCACTGGAATTCCATTTGAGAAAGTGGCTGTAGACATAATCGGACCTCTCTCAGCAACGAAGAGGCGAAACCGATTCATATTAACGCTTGTGGACACAACAACCATGTGGACCGAAGCAGTTCCTATGCCCAGCTGTGACTCCAAACACGTCGCTGATGCATTATTAGGAATATTCACACGTCTAGGATTCCCACAAAGGATCTTGACGGACAACGGTTCACAGTTTCGTGGTAAGCTCATGGAAGAGACCTTCAGACTTTTTCATGCACGCCATATCTTCAGTTCACCATATCACCCTCAGTCAAATGGACTTGTGGAAAGGTGGAACGGGACATTGATTAGTATCCTGCGCAAAATTGCCCAGGAGAAGACAGAGGATTGGGACTTGTATTTACCCGCAGCTTTATTCGCTTACAGGGAAGTACCCCATCACTCAACAGGTTTTGCTCCAGCCACACTGTTGTTTGGACGACCGATCAAGGGACCACTGGAGGCGTTACTTCGAACGTGGACTGATAATACTACAGATGATACAGTCGTGACTGCATCTAAATATGTTGCCGAGTTGAAAAATCGTTTACAACACAGTTGGAAACAAGCGAATGTCAATCTACGTCAAGCCAGACGAAGAATTGCTCGTAACTTCAACCGCAAGGCAAAGGATAGAGAGTTAGAGGTAGGAGAGAAGGTGATGTTGCTGCTTCCAACCAGTCAGAATAAGCTGCAAATAGGATGAAGAGGACCTTATGAAGTGACGGAGAAGATCTCACGTACCAACTACAGAATTTCAGTCAAAGGCAAGATGACAGTATTTCACATAAACCTCTTGAAGAAATATCATGAAAGACCCTCAACCACCGAACCTGCACATCTGATGGCCATGAGTGTGGCTACTGAAGTCGAAGAAGGATCAAAAATGGGAGTCGAGTGCCAACTGCAAGCCAAAGAGACCTTTAAGGATGTGGAAATCAATCCCAACTTAACAAAGGATCAGCAAAAGCAGATTAGGGAACTTATGGCAAAATATGCAGAAGTACTTACTGATAAGCCAGGAAGAACTGATTTGGAGGAATTTGACATGAAGTTGAATGACACAGTGCCTGTGCGAGTCAAGACTTACCCAGTTCCTTATGCAAAGCAAAAGACTTTAGAGGAAGAAATACAACAGCTGCTCACCGCAGGAATAATCTCACCATCAGAATCACCTTACAGTGCTAGCGTCGTCTTATTGAGAAAGCCAAGTGGAGAACATAGATTGTGCATCGATTATCGACAGCTCAATGCTATAACTGAATTCCAAGCAGAACCTCTGCCTGATCAGAATAAACTCTTCACAGCACTCAACCGAGCTAAGTACTTTACTAGGATTGATCTCAGTAAGGGATATTACCAGATTCCTGTAAAACCGGAAGTTAGACCATGGTTAGCTTTCAGCACGCCTGGAGGACACTATGAGTTCAACGTTCTTCCATTCGGATTAAGTAATGCTCCCAGCGTCTTTACACGTATGATGAGAAAATTACTTGACCCACTACAGCATCCAGACATCAGTCACTTCATGGATGACATCCTGATCGCCACTGAAACATTTGAAGAGCATGTAGAAACCCTGCATCTTTTGTTCAGGCGCCTCAGAGAAACTGGATTGACGGCTAGACCAAAGAAGTGTCAGATAGGATTCCAAGAATTGGACTTTCTAGGTCATAAGATATCTCATGGACTGATAACTCCACAAGAGGGAAATGTGGATAAACTCCAGAGAGCACCTCGTCCTAAAATAAAGAAGGATGTAAGATCATTTGTATCCTTATGTGGATTCTATCAAAAATACATCAAGGACTTCAATACTCTGTCAGCACCTTTAACGGATCTTACCAAAAAGGGGAAACCAGAGAAAGTCACTTGGTCAGCTGACTGTGAGAGAGCTTTCACAGCACTAAAGCAGGCATTAACTGCTCATCCAGTCTTACATCTACCAGACCTCGACCAACCATTCGTGCTGCGCACCGATGTCAGTAACATAGGAATTGGGGCAACGCTGTTGCAGAGAAAGGGAGATGTACCATCAGAGCTATTCCCTGTAGCCTATGCTAGCAGGAAATTGAATGCAGCAGAGAGAAATTACAGTACTATCGAGAGAGAATGTCTTGCGCTCGTATGGAGTGTACAGAAATTTCAAGCATACCTATATGGCAAACATTTCACAGTGCAATGTGACCATCAACCACTCATGTTTCTCGCAGCATCTAAGACTCTGAATGCCCGACTTATGAGGTGGTCGCTGCTTCTTCAACCTTACTCATTCCAGGTTGAGTATGTTCCTGGGAAAATGAATGTGGGAGCGGACTTCCTGAGTCGACACCCAGTGCCTGATGAACCAGGTCAATCAGATGCAGAAGAGAATACAAGGGAGGAAAAATGGGGACAATTTGATAACTGAAAATGTTGGAAACATAGTTCCATACCATAGAACAATCTGGAGTGGGGCCATGTAGCATAACGCTAACCACCATTATTCATTTACCAACACCTGCCGCAAAAAGAGGAAACAACATTAAAAGAAATTGACTTTACAACCGCAAACGGAGACTAGGACTTAAAACTTAACATCGAAACTGGAACTGAACAAGTGACAGATGACGTGGATTCTTAGAAAGATTTAATTAGCCTAGGCTTAAAAAACCATTGGACGGACAGACACGTGACACGGCTTTCGCGCCAACGCCGGTATAGATTATGATAAGCAGCGCACTCTTGCAAAAACATGCCTGGCGAATAGACGTCAGAAATTGTGTGACCAAATTTTCAAATAGAGGAGGCAGAATGTCTGAATTCCAGGTGAGCTTGTTAGTCCCGAGATTAGACTAAGAACCCGATGTATCAAGTATCAAGTAATGGTAACCCGTGTTTGTAATGTCAATTGAAATGTATTATTATTAATTAAAACCTCTGAAATTTAAAAATGCTCGACTGTAGATTCTAACGACGCAGAGCCGTTCCCGGGCAAAATGACTCTCCAATACTCTCTTCGATTGCAATCTCTGATATTCTTAGAGATAATTATTAACTTTAAGAAGTGCATTATACTACTACATTCTATTCTAAACAACTGTGAGGAGTGATGATTCTAAAGCAATCTTGTGCATTTCACCAGAAACACTGATAAAAGATGCTATCACTACCTACAGCTGAAATGACAGTTCGTGTACTAGAATAAGTGCCTTGTTCTAAAACAGACTTATCTATGCCTATTTACAATCTAGAAAGCTGAAAGAGAAATCAATCTTTCCTTTCTCCTTCATCTATTGAATCAATAGGGTTTGACGGAATAAATATTTATATTTTTGTCAAATTTTAATTAGATAAGAGCACTTATGAACTGCATTACATGAGAAAGTTGTGCTTCGCGGAACACCATCACGCGCAGTGAACTTAACTCATTACTCAACACAACTTAAAACTCAACACCACTCATCACCACACAACCCAACACTCAACATCACAACAACAACAGATAATGGGAGAGAGTTATTAGACACAGAAGAAGAAGAAGAAGAAGTTGGTTAATTGGGAAAACACAGATAATTATTTATACATATTATAAACACCATTTAGTGGAAGAAATGTTATAAATGTATGTCATTTATTTACATGCATCTTGACATATTCTCACTCTTGTCACTGTCTTACTGTACACGTTCACTGACCCCAGGTCAAATGAGAACTTACATACAGCAGGTACCAACTGAGACAAGGCGTACACCGTGTGATAAACTCTGACCACCCCAAATTAACCCAACACTAGCTTAGAGAGAAAAGGAGGGGAGGGGAACTAGTTCCTACTTCAGGAATTTAGGTTCTTTTACCTACTTTTAAAAGATTGTATTGGTAGGAATGTACATATATATGTGAATATTCATCAGTGATCTTGGTGGCTACATACCAACAACCACCCAACACATCAGCAAACTAACCACCTAAATCAGACCTGGGAGAGGGAAGCCGAGAGAAAGAGATGAACCACAAGTGAGATGGAGGATGACTTGGCCATGAGCAGAGTATGGGGAGGCCTTCAGTGGAGCTATACGGGCAGACCTGAAGTGGATCCATCAGTCAATGGACCCTGGCTTACCTAATCTTCCAGTCACCAGGTTACCTTTCTCATTGGTACACACCACACCCAATTTCAGGAAAACTGATAGTTAATTGTTGATTCATCTTCACACTTAATATGTACAACATCAAAATGTTTACTATGTTTCACACTTGTTGACATCTCATATATTGATGCTTGATTGATGTTCTGGGACAATGGTCCAATGTGCAACTTTTCTAATATCTTGTGTAAATCACAATAGAGATGTATGTACTGACCAGAAGGCTCAGGCCCAGTCAATAAATGATTAACATGAATTGACCTTCTGTTAATTTATCAGTTCAAACCTCTCTGTGAGTCAACAACTTCTTTGTACATCATGTTGTCAGAATCTAATGTGATTGATTATGTGTTTGATTGTTTAAAAATAAATTAACTCATAATGACTTACTAAAATGGGGGAGAGAAGACTCTAGATCTATCAACTGCTCAACATCCATGTTTTCTTCCTCTAAATCAGGCTGAGTAAATTCTCCAGACTTTCCTCAGATTTGATAACCAATAAAAGGGGGCTCCAGAGCTACAGAATCCTTGGAGAAGGGGCAGAATCCCAGTTAGTAATCATTATTCTCACCAGGGCCATAATCTATATCTCCTGGACATACTTAATAGAACGAGGCCTGCAGATAACTCAAGGTTCATATTCTGGGGTTATTGAAGATAGAAGAGGATGGGGCTCTACTTATTTTGTTAGAGATGGGGCATGCACTACAGTGATCTCCCACTCCCTTCAAAAATATATGACAGCGCTGTTCAGCTTGTTTAGTAAGTGTCCAGGTCTCATAGGCGTATGTTGCAATGGGAAAGATGCTGGCTCTTAAAAATCTGTTTCTTGTAGATCTATCTGTCCCTCTCCACAATTTATTCAGTTGTTTTAGTCTTTTAACTTCTTTCATTGTGTCACCATTATTGGTAATTAATGACCCAAAATATTAAAAAATTGCCACCACCTCCAATTTTTTTCTCATGAACATATATTTCTTTCTCCATAGTAGTTTTATCTATATGCATTATCTTTGTTTTTGCTACGTTAAGATATAAGTTGTGATTTTCACTATTTAATTGGGTTGAGGTTATTAGTGTTTCTATACCATTCTGTGTTGTGGATAGAAATACTGTATCATCAACATATCGAATCTCTGGTATGTCATGACCACACATATTTAGGGCATCATATTGCTGTTTATATCATCTCTGACATTTCTCATTATATTTTCGGCGTACAGTTTAAACACATATGGAGACAGCACACAGCCCTGACGGACTCCCTGCTTGATGTCAAACCAATCTGACGTCTCACCATCTGTTCTAACCGCTGCTTGTTATTCTTGACAGAGCGCTTTCATGAACTGTATTACATGTGATGGAAAGCCCATATTCCTCATGATTTCCCAAAGTTTATGATGTTGTCCACAGTCAAATGCTTTTGAATAATCCACAAAACATGGGAATAGGGTTACATTAATTTCTCCGCACTTCTCTATTATTAAACTCATGTTGAGTATGTGATCTCTTGTTCCTCTTCCTTTTCTAAATCCAGATTGAACCACACTAATCTCTTCTTCCATTTTCTTACGAAGTCTTCCCCTTATGGTTTTAGTAGGATTTTACTTGCATGAGTGATCAGGGCAACAGTTCTATAGTTAGTGCACAATTTCAGGGTCCCTTTTTTGTTATTTGAATGAAGATAGTACTCTTCCAATCTTTTGGCCATATACCATATTTCCATATCTTTTTACATAAT
Organism: Cepaea hortensis; assembly: GCA_963921405.1. Lineage (NCBI taxonomy): Eukaryota > Metazoa > Mollusca > Gastropoda > Stylommatophora > Helicidae > Cepaea > Cepaea hortensis. The sequence goes on along the minus strand of OY992889.1, from coordinate 8,549,817 downwards.
ACGTGACAGATTTGTATGCTTTCTTCACCTCCCACTTTAATTAGTTCAGCTGGTATCTCATCACATCCAGGTGATTTACCAATCTTGGGGTTCGTTATTGCCCATGCAATTTCATCCAATGAAGGGTTCAGGTTCTGTCTCTGCTGTCACTGGAACATGTATCTCATTCATATCCTCACCGTCATTCATATCATACATTCCATTGCAGTACTTCTGCCATCTTTCTAGAATTTGTCTAGATTATGTTAATGTATTTCCCATCTTGTCACAGACAACATTCAATTGAGGTTGAACATTTCTTAATGGCAAACTACTGAACGTAAAATTTCCTGGAAGGTCCCCCCTGGATCTGGCCAACAAATAAGTAAACAAACAATAGCGCGTGCAGGCCATACTAATAATACATGTTGTCTAATGGAGGCCCTGGCACACAGTAGGAAGCAATGTGTGTCAAGTTGGTCGAACGTCGAAGTACATTTGTGCTACGCAATGGCGTTACCGCAATAGTAGGGTGACAAGTTCACATCTGTGTAAGATCGTAGCTTACAATGTTTCAGTTGACTGCTGTAGTCCGGTACTTCTTCATCTGATGGTCTATATAATGTCCTACCATCATGTGACATGTCGTTAAATGTGGGCCATCATGGCTCGATATCTCACGCCATCAAATTTGACTCTGGCCATGTCCGTGTTCTTGTCCCGATATTACCATTTTCCCCAGCAGCCTAGATGTTTATCTGTGTGTCTTCCTCTTGTGCCTTCTACGTGAAAATTTTCAGTTGTCCCTAAGTTTCCTTTTCATTTCTCCTCACAACCTGTCCACAAAATATTGACTGCGTCTAATTTCTATTATCAATTTGACGGTTGCGTTTGTTTCTTTCAGAGCTGTCTGATTTATTTGTCTGTCTGTCCCGGTGACTTAGATGCATAACCTATGCAGGGCGTCATAATCAACCCCATCATTTATTGGCTGTGATCTTCTAGGACATTTTACGTTGAGTAGTTTGCCATTGTTTATTTGAACGACCGACAAGCATCACTATCATCATCCAGTGTCTTGCCGGCTGGCGTGGGACATCATGCTTCTGCACAAATTGCGATGTCTGACAACATGGGTCAATTCATGTGTTGACTCCCTTCCGTGCCATGATACAAGATTGTCAAGAATTTTTGCACGCTGTCTTCCCCTATCTCTCTATCCACAAATCGTTCCGATTTTCACAACATATTCCAGTTTTTGTCTTCTCATAATGTGGCCAAAACATGATGATTGTTTCTTTCTGATGTTTGTGACAAGTTGTTTTTTCCGACTCAACTTCCCTCAAAATGTCCAGATTGCTCATTTTAGTTGTCCAGTTGGTTTTCATCATTCTTCTATAAAACCACATCTCAAAGGCTTCCGGGGATTTTTTCGACAATTATTCATTCATTCATTCATTCATTCATTCATTCATTCATTCATTCATTCATTCATTCATTCATTCTTTCTTTCAGTAGCATGTCCTTTGCAAAACCTCGCTCCCATAACAATCTTCCGGAAAACTTCTCGCTCATAAGCAAGATGTCCCGTGTCCGCTACACCCATCTGGAGATCATCTGCCACATCCTGCACCCATCTTCTCTTTGGCCTTCCTCTTTCTCTCTTCCGAGCCATACCATTGGGAAGATCAACTCAAAGCGTCCAGCTTCCAAATGGCCCATGGCTAATCTCTAACCCAATATGTCGATATTGTGAAACAACATTCACTGCCCCCCTCCCCCCACCACCACCACCACCCAACACAACGCCAATTTATGTTCCAGTATTATTGGCATAAATGTATTATTGCCTAAAACTAACAGGAAAACCAAGTATTCAAGCCGCCTGCCCTTGTTTACACTTCTAACTTGTTTGGTTGTCACCGAAAATGAAACAAGACAAAACGTACAGGATACACGAAATGAAAGTTATTGTCTACAAGCACGATACACCAAGAAGCTAAGAGTTCCAACTGTTTGTCATAAAGCACTCCGCAAAAACATAACACATGCATTAAGTCGGCATTAAGTCAAACAGGAAACGGCAATTCTCTCGTCTGCGAAATAAAGTAGTCCGTGTATGCAAATTAGGCCATGTGACCCGTGAATAAGTGCTTGCGCGGTGTGGCAGACGTTCTCCGGGGACCAAGAGTGGTAGGGTTAAGTTCTCACGTGAAAGATCGAAGTGAAATACTGTATTGTACTGCTTGCTTTATGTCCAACTCAAGTGAACGAATCGAAGTGAAATATTAGTTGTACCACTTGCCTTATGTCCAACTCAATGTGTGGAGCTACCATTGCGTAGTGGTTACTTTACTAGCCTGCTTGTTCGGAACTCTTGAGTTCAAATTCCCACTCGAATTAGGACTGTTTCATTATCACATTACCCCAAGATAGATTCAGCATCACAAAATGGCTGCAAGGAATTTTTTCGGGAGGTAACATGAGAATAAATCAGAGCAAATTTCACTCGGTCTATCACGGTGAAATTAAGTTTAAGAGACGAATTCGTACGCATGTTTAGGTAGCACTGCAGACAAAGAAATAAATTCAAACTCGAATTTAGGGATCACTGCAGACGACGGTGGAGAAATAGACTGAGGTTTTCAAACGAAACTTTTAAAAGAAAGAAAAAAAAAAGATTTCATTGTGTTGGTAAATAAATGGTAGTCACAAGAAATTAAATCTGGTAACAAACTAACAATAGTTAATTCTAATATAAAATCGTTATTGCTGTGTGGATCAGAAACACGGACAGCGATTGAATCAATCGCTGATCGACTACAAACATTTAATGAAATTGTGCCTGAGTAGATTTGTAGGGCTAACATGAGATTGGAGAACATCGTGACCACTGGAAACATCAAAGGAAGGTGGAGGCAGTGGTAGACCATGAGAAATGATGCTGGTTGGATTGGGACGGTGGCATGGATGAATATCATCAGCAGAGTTGATCTAGAAAATCAAAGACCGAGATCTGTGGAAAGACTGAACGCCTACGCCAGCTGACAGGACACTTGATGAAGTGCAGGCACATGCGCGGAGTTTAGGGCAAGAACTAGACAACTTCTGGCGACTTACGAGATGATCAAAAGACGCTGTTGCTGGATTGTACACGCCTTGAGAAATCTTGTTCATAGTTCAACTGGAAGGTCCTTTCTCTGAAATCCACAAGGAAAACTAAACAGAGGGAGAATAAAAGCACGCGGAGACAAGAATTGCGCCTTAACTGATCAAGTGTCGAAGGATAATATGTCGTTAAATGAGAACTCCCATTTGGACAGAAGACAATATATCACCATATAATCATCGTATTATGTGTTTCGTTTCGTTGTGTCTTCATGTCAATTGTCAGCAACTTGCTTGCTACAGGTCTTTCAGGACTCCCCTACTTTTTTTTTTTTTTTTCCCGCGTTTCCATCCTGTTTCAGGATATTGCGGTCAACACCAGCATCTTTCAGCTGTATGTTGATTCCTAGGCTAGATTACGCTCATCAGCACGCCACGACTTTCTGAGCGACCGGCTCCATACTCTCATAAGTCACTTTTGCAATTCGAACCACTGCTAATTCTCGTCGCGTCACGTGACGAGAGTATTCGGGGTTAGCGGAGAAAGCTGCTAACCCCTCGGCCATGGAGCCGGCTCCCCTACTTTTGCACCGCACGAAATAACAACTCGTGTCATTTGCAAAAGGAATGCAATTTATTTAGAGCTGGCAATTTATAAGCTCTGCGAGCGGTATGCTTCATTGACATTAAACAACATGAATGTAATGAAGTGGTGAGAAATGATGCTAGTAATCACAATCTAAATCTAAAGCCTAATATTTAGCTATTGCCTAGAAACCTATAGCATTTGTCAAGAACACGTCTACTCTCTAATCGTCTCCAGTCGGGTCTGTCCACACGCTACACATTGCGTGGTCAAGCACGGACGCTGTCCCCTCCGTGCATTAGCGAGTCTTGCGTGCATGGAGTCCCCAGCACGCTGGCTCGTGAACTTGAGTAACCGGGTACTCCACGGTTACTCGTAAGGCCAAGCTTCCCAATGACTTGGGGAAGCCCTCGATCACATGTCCGTAGTGCTCCCTTGGTTGACACAAATGTGTCCCCTTGTGAAGCTATTTATAGCGCTGGTGTCTCTCCTGTCTGGTGTCTCCCTACTACACTTGTCTTAACTCCTATTAACTCTCTAACCCCTTATTGGAGATTCTGACAGAGAACGGGCATTTACATTACAATACTTGTTAAGTGATTGTGGGCCATGTTTGGTTCAAACCCACTTGTTGTTTGGCATAAAATCAGTTAAAACTAGTAACAGAGCCCTTCAGTTACTTTACCTGCATAAGTGTTATCATGTTTTTTGTTTAACAGGTTCGGTGCTAAACAAAATTGGATGATGGAAAACAGGAAGTAGGGGTGTGTCACAGTTATGAATATAAAAGTTCTTAATATTGTAGCAGGCATGTTGTCTTATAACGTAATGCAAATATTTCAGGGATATATAACCCCATGGCAGATACGGAAAGTCGCTTAAAAAGATTAATCATCCCACGTCAATTATTCAATTAATTCTTCAACACCTTGCGACGACATTATTCCGCATGTTCATCTCACTTTAAATTGTATTCACTAATTTCCACATTTCAATCTGGCTTTCTTGCCGGACTAATTCTAAATATTAGTTTTCTAACAGACGAACTCTTGTAGACGAAGTTACCGGCGCACACTTTTAGAATGTTGTAAAATATCGGTAGTTCATTATACCGATGTCTGTTTGCTATTCGTCCCCACGCGCACTTTAATTCCAAAGTGATGAACGTGGAATCTCGAGAAGTAAAATCAGTACTCGTATGTTTGGCTGTTGCCTTCTTCCTGGATTTATTCATAATGACTTCTGAAGGTGTACAAGGAAGAAGATGAAGAAGAAGAGGAAGAGGGAGAAGAAAAGATGTTTCACAGCCACGGGAATGAGCAGATTAGTCTGATGGGCTTTGATTTTGTATGTTTGTTGTATGGACTGGTTTTGTGTACACGTGCTGCTGGCAACCGTTGATGTATGGTGTACAACAACAAAGCCACCACATTGTGTACACTGTCTGCGGTAGCTTCCGTATTTTAACTTGTGTCATCGAGACAGACACACTTGGTTAAAGTTATAAATCGGAGATGATAAAGAGTTTGCGAGAGATAAATCGTCATGCAGCAATAAATAATTGCGCATGTTTGTCTGCAGTTGATATCTCTATAAAAATATCGTGCTGGTGTTCCAATTTATAAAAAATAAAAGAACTTTACAATACAAAGTTTCAGGTAGATTAACAAAGTGGAATACATAAAACGGAGGACATTGCAGTGGCCAGCCGTCATCAGCAAACAACAAGACAGCATAACAGCACGCATAAAACTGAATTGACATAACGATGACTACACAAAAGCATGGTGTTATGGAATTATGAGAAACAAATACAAATAATCAGTTGCAGGGCTTGCAACAATTAGTAGATGCGGTTGTTGCACCAGTGAACAACTAAGGTTAGAATTGAATTGTAAGAAGACACAGATTATGGTCGTCACTAGGAAGAAGGAAATACCACCACATAATATACAAGTAAATGGGAATACAAAGGTACCTCGGGTTACGAACGCCTAACGTGACGAACAATTCAGGTTACGAACAACAACTTCGAATTTTTTTTTTTTTTTTTTTTTTTTTTTGGGGGGGGGGGGGGTCTCCAGTAACGAACAGTGCCTCGGGTTACGAACGAAGGAGAGAGAGAGAGAGAGAGAGAGAGAGAGAGAGAGACAGAGAGAGAGAGAGAGAAAGAGAGAGAGAGAGAAGGAGAGAGAGGTTTAACGTTGGAGACAAACGATCGCGTACAGTACAAACGAAGGCCACGCAGTACTAATATCGCTTAGCGCTATATTAGTATCCTAGTTATGCACGCGTGCGCAGCCTCGCTTTCATTGGTCTTACTACGCAGCAGTATAAGATTTCTTAGCAGTGGCACTGTGGTCAATTTATCAGTTTCATTATTTTCCTTGTTAACCATCAATTAATAGTTCGAAGAAAGGTAGTGGTGCTGCTAGGAAGCAGAAACGTATAACAGTGGAGGTAAAGAAGAAAATAATTATGTAACATGAAAATGGCGTTCGTATGTGTGTGTGTGTGTGTGTGTGTGTGTGTGTGTGTGTGTGTGTGTGTGTGTGTGTGTGTGACATCGCTAATGAGTACAGCATGGCAAAATCAACCATCATAAGGGAAAAAAAAGAGTCACTCAAATCAGTCGATGTGACCAAAGGCGTACCTAAGCTGAAGAAACAAAGACCTCAAAATTTAGAGAAAGTTAAAAATCTTCTCTTGATCTGGATCAATGAAAAGCAACTTACATGAGACAGTGTTAGTGAGGCAATAATATGTGAAAAGGAGAAGCTGTTGCACGGTGATTTATCGTCGAAATTGCTTGGTACAAGTGCTGAGACTGGAAATTTTAAAGCCAACGGAGGCTAGATTGAAGAGTTTTAAAAACAAATGGCATTCATAGTGTACTTAGGCACGGAGAGGTTGCACGTTCTAACGAGAAGCAGAAGCATTCAATGTGGAATTTGATAAGATCATCAAAGAGGAAGACACCGTTCCACAATAAGTCTTTAATTATGATGAAACCAGCCTCTTCTGGAATAAAATGCCAAAAAAGGACCTTTACCACCCATGAAGAGAAAGCACTGCCAGAGCACACAAAAAAATGACGGAAGGCTAACTCTGCTGTTCTGTGCCAATGTAGGGGGTAAGATTGTGTCCTTGGGCGAAAATATGGGCCTGGAAGTCGATGGCAACGACTTGGAGGAGCTGATTGAGGACCACAGTGAAGAGCTCACTAAAGACATTAAAGGAGGAGCAGTCGTCCGATGATGAGGAGTCAGTGACCGTTTCAACTGCCAGGATTAAGGAAATTTGCAGCAAGTGGGCAGACGTCGAAGACTTCGTTGTGAACCATCATCCAAACAAACTTGTTACTAACAAGGCAGTAAACCTGATGAATGATAACACGATGGCCCACATTAGAAAGATTCTCCAGTAAAGGATGCGACAAAATTCCCTTGATAGTTTCTTGGTGCAGAAAGATTCCCAGTCGGCTGCCAAGAATCATCGACAAGATACTCCTGAAACTAATGATTCAGAATAACAACCAAAGTGACACATTTTCCATGATCGTTTTCTTGGTAAGGGATATAGACTAAGTCTTTTTTTAAATGGTACATTTAATTTATTTAGTTGTTTTCTTTCTCTTTACTTAATACGCGAACTACACGTATTCTTTGTCTTTTGTCGAGTAAACGACCAGATGTTAATAAAAAAAGAACGATTCTTTCATATTGAAACGCATTGTCTCTATTTCATTGATTTCAATGTTTCGGGTTACGAACGTTTCGGGTTACATTCCGAGTTCTGGAACGAATTAACTTCGTAACCCGAAGTACCACTGTATTCTAAAACAAGTGAATCGGTACAATTATCTTAGAACAGTAATAACATCTACTGGGAGATGCCTTGAAGAGATTAGAACAAGAATTGCCATGGCGGATGTAGCCTTTTGCTGGATGTGAAACATATTGACCAAGAAAATGATGTCGTTTGCAACGAGAAAGAGTGTTGAAGTGCTACATAGAACCTGTATTTTGTATGGATGTGAAGCGTGGACAATGGGCAGAAAAGCTGAAAAACATCGAGTAGCCGTGGGAATGTGGTTTCTGAGGAAAATACAAAGAAAACCAATGACCAAGTTCTACAAGAAACAAATGAAAACCGTAAATTGATTAGAGAAATTAGAAGTAGACAGTCATAGTTATTTGGACACGTTATGAGAAGAAATAAAATGGAGAACTTGGTGACAACTGGCAAGACTGAGGGGACAAGAACAAAGGGAAGACAAAGAAGTAAATACCCGGATGGCTTGGACACGTGGCAGAGTAGAGACAAGAACACTGAGCTAATCCACGACTCTGGTGATCGAGTGAGAAGGCGAGACATGACCACCCACGCTTACCGGGATATCACATGATGATGATGATTCAGTTGGGGAACATAGTGCTTAAACAGAGGGGCTTCAAATATGAGTAATTGTGAAATATAATGTTATAATAAACAAATAATATGTTATAATAGATATAATATGTTATAACAGATATTAGTTTAGTTTAGTTTCTCCTCCTAACTCAAACCTGAGTCTAGAGAAACTCAGCTCAGTGCACATATAATAGATATGATATGTTATAGTAGATTATATTGGCACCTTTCCGTCTTGACAGACGATAGTTTGGTGCATTGTGCTTCAAAAAGGCTTAATAACTACGATCCATGGCGGTGGCGAGTGTGGCTGGTAAGGCCAATTCTTGGTGAAAATGTTTGACCACAGTAGGTGCATGTGAAAACATGGTCATTTCCACCATTTTGCACCATCTTACGTCTCTCACGCTCTGTGTGTGCTTTATCTGCAATCATTTTCTCCTTTGTCTTTATTCCATTTCTGATAGTTGCCCTCCATGCAACACGTTCAGCGGCGACGTGCTCCCAATGTGCATTATCAATGCCTGTATCAATCATGTCCCGCTTACACACATCTTTGTATCGTAGTAGAGGCCGACCCTGAGATCTCCTACCCGTCTGTAATTCACCAAAAAAGATGTCCTTTGGTATTCTACTATCATCCATCCTCCTAACGTGTCCTATCCATCTAAGTCTACGAAGACTGAGCATGGAATACACCGTCACACAACCTGATCTTTCCAATACTTCAGTATTTGTGATTTTGTCTTGCCACTTAATACCAAGTATTCTTCGCAGACACCGCATATGAAAGCTGTTTAAACGTTTCTCTTGGCGTGAGTAAGTTGTCCAGGTTTCACTGCCATAAAGAAGAGTACTAAGGACACAGGCTTGGTAGACGAGGACTTTTGGTTTGGCAGTAAGCTTCCTGTTCTCCCAGCCTCTTTTTGCTAACATGTTCATTGTTGTTGCTGCCTTTCCAATCCTGATGTTGATTTCCTGATCGAGGGATAATTTGCTATTTATCTCTGATCCTAGATATGTAAAATGGTCTACTATCTCCAGTTCGGCGTCGTCAATAAAGATTGATGGTACACCATGTGCACCTTGTGGCATAATCTGTGTCTTCTTTTTGTTAATTGTTAAACCAAATTCAGAACAAGCATTGGAGAATGCAGATAGTAGATGTTGTAATTCTTCCTCAGAGTGGGTCGTAATCGCAGCATCATCCGCAAAAAGCAACTCTCTGATTAGTACCCTCCTAATTTTGGTCTTGGCCTTCAATCTCTGAGCATTGTAGAGGCCACCATCTGAGCGTGAGTGAATGTATATATCGTCATCCTGATCACGAAAGGCATATTTCAGTAGAAGTGAAAAGTATATCCCAAAGAGAGTGGGGGATAGTACACAACCTTGCTTAACTCCACTCTTGATTTCAAACTCTTCTGAAGTTGAGCCATCAAACTTGATTATACCCTTCATGCCTGTGTGGAACGATTCCACAATGGACAGAAGAGTTGGTGGGCAGCCAATCTTCTTTAGTGCTTTGAACAGACCCTCACGACTGACCAAATCGAATGCCTTTGTGAGGTCGATGAAGGCAATAAACAATGGCTGATTTTGTTCCCGGCATTTTTCTTGCATCTGTCGCATTGAGAATATCATATCAATGGTAGACCGGTTCTGACGAAAGCCGCACTGTGATTCGGGGTAGACTTAATCTCTCAGGACAATTCTGGCAAATACTTTCCCAACAATACACAGAAGTGAGATACCCCTATAGTTGTTACAGTCGCTCCGATCTCCATTGTGCTTGTACAGCGTTATGATGTTTGAATCTTTGAAATCCTGTGGGACTTGTCCTTCTCGCCAGCAAAGCTATATTAGCTGGTGGATCTGTAGAGCGAATGCGTCTTGCCCACTCCTGATTACCCCTATTGGAATCCTGTGTATAGGTGGGGATGTGTAGTTGAGAGGTGGCGAATATTGGGTGGGTGAGTGGGTGTAGGTTGGCTGGTGTGTGTGTGGGTCTTCTTCAGCGTTCCGAGCCATTGAGGTTCTTTGCTGCAAATACAATCCGTCTCCATTCGTCTCTCTGGTGGACCTTCTCTTGCCAGTCGTTGATTCCAAGTGCTTGTAGGTCTGTACATGTATTATCTCTCCACCGCCTTCTTGGTCTACCTCGGGGTCTACGGTCATTTATTTCCTGAGTGTAAGCGAGTTTTGTTTCCCTATTATCTTCCATTCTTTCTATATGCCCCAGCCATTGTAGTCTATTAGCCTTCATGATACCAGTGATTAGCGGGGACTTAAACAGATCATAAATGTCTTTGTTACTTCTTCTTTTCCACTCTCCACTTTGTGTATCCCTAATGGGTCCAAAGATGCGTCTTAAAATTTTGTTCTCAAAGGTTTGTAACAAGGCTTCGTCTCCTTTCGTTGTACTCCAGGTTTCAGAGCCATACAGCACAACTGGTCTGATCAGTGTTTTGTATATTGTGATTTTGGTGTTACGAGATAGCGCCTTTGATTTTAGTAGATGTTGTAGTGCATTGTATATCTTATTTCCAGAGTTGATTCTAGTTTGTATTTCTTCCCTTATGATGTTGGAGCAGTTGAAGATTGTACCCAGGTATTTGTATGTTTCCGTTCTTTTAATGGTCATATTATCTGTTTGTATGTGGCCAGAGTTTCTAGCCATTCCGTATCTTGAAATTACCATATATTCTGTCTTATCTTGGTTGATAACGAGCCCCATCTGTTGGGCTTTTCCCTTTAAGTGAGTCAATATTTCCAATGTCTTTTGTTCACTTTGCCCTATAATATCTATATCATCTGCATAACCAAGCAGCTTGGATGTTCCTCCAATATCACATTCCTCCTTTACCTTCCTTACAACTTTCTCAGATTGAAGAGTAGCGGCGATAGTGCATCACCCTGTTTCAAGCCAGATGTTATTTGGAAGGGGTCTGATTTCCTGCCTTTATATGTTACTATATTATAAGTATCTTCCATGCATAGTCTGGTCATGTTGATTAACTTCCTTGGTATTCCAAATTCCTGCATAGCATTCCATAGACTATTCCTATGGACACTATCATAAGCCTTTTTAAAATCCACAAAAATGTTATGGAGATCTCTTTTATATTCCCAATGTTTCTCCGCTATTTGTCGTAAGATAAATATCTGATCTATTGTTGATCTGTTTTGTCTAAAACCCGCCTGGTAGTCACCTAATATGTTTTCTGAATATGGTTTTAGTCTATTTAGTAATACTGCGGATAGTATCTTATAGCTTGTGGACAGTAGTGATATTCCTCTATAATTTCCACATTGGATCTTGTCTCCTTTCTTAAAGATAGGTATCAATAATGACTCTTTCCAGTCATGGGGTAATTCTTCTGTCCTCCAGATTTTTATTATTAGTTCGTATAGCTTTAGATGTAATGCATGGCCACCTGCCTTTATAAATTCAGCAGCAATTCCATCAGTCCCAGTTGCCTTATTGTTTTTAAGTCGTGTGATTACATATAGGATTTCTTCAAATGTAGGTTCTTCAATTTGTGGTTCGCATGTTAGAACCTCTTCCTGTGGGAAAATGTTACTTGGAGCTTCACAATTTAGTAATTCAATAAAATATTCTTTCCATGTGTTGCACATTTCCTCATTGGTATTTATCATATTCCCATTTTTATCTTTTAAACCATATGTGTTTTGTTGGTGCCCTCGTTTCATTGACTTCAGTTCTTTAAAAAAATTTCTGGATTCATTTTTCTGGTGATTAGTTTCCATATCTTTGATTATATTACTCATATATTCTCGCTTCTGCTGTCTGACTATTTTTGTAGCCTCTTTACATTCATTTCTATAATGCTCTTCCTTTTGGATGTTATTGATGTCATTTAACATACATGTCTGGCATTCTTCTTCCTAATGACTGCTTCTTCACATTTTTGATTGAACCATCTGTTCTTTCTATGCGTGGTTAACACACCGAGACATTCTTCTGCGGTAGACTGAATTGTATTCTTGATGTTCAACCAAGTTTGGTCAACGCTTTCCTCCAAAGGGTTTTGCAGAGTTTCAAGTTTACATTTTATTTCATCTGTAAATTTCTCTTTGACTGTAATGTCTTGCAGTTTTTCTCTGTTATATGTTGGGTGTAATCTTTGTAATTTAGTATAGAAAGCTCTCTTAAGTTTTATTTTAAATTTTGCTCCAACGAGGAAGTGGTCACTGTGGCACTCAGCTCCTCTATAACTTCTGACTTGCTGTATGTTTGATGCATTTCTGTTGTTAATTAAAATGTGATCTATTTGATTATAGGTTCTCTTGTCACATGATTTCCAAGTTTGTTTGTGTATATCCTTTCTTTGTAGTCTGGTACTGCTAATCTGCAGTCCTTTGGCTTCTGCCAGGTTGATGACTCTCCATCCATTATCATTTGAAGTTGTATGTAGGCTTTCCATACCGGCCACTTTTTTATTAGTTTGCTCTCTACCTATTTTTGCATTGAAGTCTCCCAGCACAATCAGGATGTCCTGTTTGGGGGTTTCTTCTATGACATCTTCCAAATCATTATAAAAGTCTTCTTTAATATCATCTTCTTTCTCTTCAGTAGGTGCATGTACATTAATCATCGTTATATTTTTCCATTTACCTTTTATTCGTAATTTACTAATCCTGTCATTAAAAGCTTTAAAGTTTAAAACGTTCCCCCATAACTCTTTTTTGATGACAAATCCTGTTCCTAATTCATGTTTATTTTGGGTGTTTCCTCCATATATTATAATCATTCCATTTTGCTCTAAAGTACCCTCTCCTGGCCACCTTATTTCTTGAATTGCTGTTATATCCATTTGATATTCACCCAGCTCCCGGGTTAGTTCTTCGGCCGCTCCAGCTCGATATAGTGTCCGTACATTCCATGTTCCAAATCTCAAAAGTCCTTTAACGTTCCAAGGTCGTTGTCCAGATAAGTCAGTCCGATATCGAGGCTCATGTATTTGTTTCGTAACAAAGAAAGGTTTTTACAAAGGTGGGGATGTTAACTCCACGCTTCAACCCCCAACCTGGAGGACCAGGGTGTTTCTCTTTGTCTGTTCTCTACCCTTTGACCTGTCCGGCTTGGGAGGCCCTGCTGGTAGCTACGCTACCGCCGGCATAGCTCTCAGGGGCATTGAGAAACTCAAGCTCCCCCACCACGACAAGGTGGAAACACCATCGGGGGAGGTGTGTGTGGGTGGGTGGGGAAAATTGTGAGAGTGCGGGATATGTGTGTGGATAGGTGCGGGATGTGTGGGTTGGCGGGGGTATGTGTGTGTGGCTTCTTCTTCTTCTTCTTCTTCTTCTTCTTCTTCTTCTTCTTCTTCTTCTTCTTCTTCTTCTTCTTCTTCTTCTTCTTCTTCTTCTTCTTCTTCTTCTTCTTCTTCTTCTTCTTCTTCTTCTTCTTCTTCTTCTTCTTCTTGGGGAAATGTGTGTGGGTGGGGGATCAGTGGATGTGTGGCGACATGTATGTTTGCCTGGTTCTGTGTGAGTGCGTGGAGGTATGTGTGGGTGGGTGGGGGTTGTTTGGTGGGTGGGGGATGTGTTGGTGGCTGCGGGATATGAGGGTGGATAGGGGATGTGTCTCAAAACATTGCAATATGCACTGTTTATGTTTACAACTTTCATTTGATAATGTTTTTTTTTTCTCATGTGAATGTATCATGCGTAATATGCATTGTTTATGCTTACAAAATCCATTTGACAATGTTTTCCCCTATGTTAATGTAACATGCACATTTGATGAATGAAAGATGAGTGATTGAAAGGGCCGAATGTAAGACGGGCCTGCGTGCCCAATTTGTTACCCTTTTAAAATAAAGTTTGTTCGTTCGTTCGTTCGTTCGTTCGTTCTTCTTCTTGTTCGTCGTCGTTCGGCGGACGTGATTTCACAAGCTCTCCCAATGTTTATATAATTTAACAAAGTTGTGCCTATTTCAATCGAGATGCTGTGTATTTCATTGTGTTTTTCTAAAAACTGGATCTAATACTAATTAATATATTAAATTTATGTGACTATTAGTTAGTGAAATGCTGATTTCTTTGTGGAATGTAAGGTAAGAACGTTCAGTTTTGAAAACTACGAATTATCGATTAACGTCAACGTGTGGTTTAACCATGTGGGACTAGCGCGTGGTTATCGCCAAGCACGCGTTACCGAAAGGCGGCGAACTTGTGTGTACTCCCGGCCTGTTGGAGCCTCATACATTACTAATATGGCGTCCAACTTACGGAACTCTACTTTATCCAAGCGCCATGAAAATACAAACAAAGACAAGACGGGGAAAAGTTTGACGAGCACGCCACCCAAACGTCGAATTTCTTCAACGCCAACTTCACACGTGTGGTCTAGTGAATCTGCAGACACTGATCCCAAGCTCAAGCTGGTCGAACATCACAGTTCAGTAGCCCAATCTGATGAGACTAACACATCATCTTTAGTCACTCTTTCCTCAGCCGAACCACACAACCACAACGCCTGTCGTGAACTCATCCAGGCTTTGGAGGACAGGCTAAAAGACTTTATTTCCAACAACACAACTAATATCATTGCCGTGTTTAAAGAAGAAAACGCTCGCCTTCAAAAAGAAATCCGCCTCCTTAAAGAAGAGAAGGACACCTTTAAAACAACAATCCATGCCTTAAAACTAAAGAGTGCACAGTCATTTGACAAAAGTGCACAAACAGGAAGTATTCATAGTGCTGCAGAGGTGTGTATGACCAGTGGATGTTCGTCGCAAAATGACATGCAGTTAGTTTCCACAGGCTGCAACACTACTAAACCTGTAGAACGTGCACCATCCATCTACCCCATTGATGTGCGTGTCAGCAATAGGTCCCAGGCCTCAAGTGTAGACTCTCCAGCAGCAGACGAGAAGTTAAAGAGCTCAGCCACTACCACTACTGAGCATCAACAACCAGCCCAAACAAGCAACGACTATAATAAACAAGAACGCATGAAAGATGACAGCGATCAGTGGCAAGAAATCAAACGGGCGCGTCAACAGCGTGAAATAACAATGAATGACAGTGCAACTCATGTCGTCATTGGAGACTCTCTGCTCAAGGGAATCTATAGTGACCGCATGTCATCTTCTGACAGCGAAACTACCGCGATCTACCCGCTACCAGGAGCTGATATTGACAGACTGACCTCTACACCGCGGAAATTCAAGGTGAATGATAGAATTAGAAGAACAACAGTCCATATCGGTGTCAACAATATTATGAACAATCACATCATAAGCACCTCACAACTCGCTACATTGGAGGTGTTGTTGCGCAAGAAATTTCCTAAAGCATCTATTTTCTTTTCATCAATCATACTGCCATGTTATGGATTCCAGCGCCGCACTGCCGATGCTGGCAATCTGACTCTACATAAATTTTGTCAAGAAACTAACAATGCTTTCATTAATAATACCCCGTATTTCACATCGCCGTCCGGGGCTCCCAAGAAAAAACTATATAAGGATCAACTACATTGTTCAAAACTAGGAACTAGCATACTAGCGAAGAACATAAAATATCCTGAACGTACACAACAATTAGAACCAGTTTCAGTTACAGGAGTAAACCGATCTTCACCTCCGGCTGTAGCCATCTCTCAGTGTTCAGAAAACACTCAACCTCTGCCCACACCACCCTTGCCTATTCCCCAGGAATACAAGGCTGTAAATAGCGACCCAGGCTCCAATCCCAATGTTGCTAACTATGGTGCATTGTTTCCTCCCTTGCCCATAAAACAGTCTCCACCTAGCATGTCAAAGGGGTCACCGATAAACAATGTTGCGGTGCCCCCGATGCCTGCTTCCAATGTAGGCACTTCCAGTAGCTCTCATAGCAGTGGTCCCTCGTTGGACGGTAATCCACACTCTTATCAGTGGAATTGTCAACTTCAACAGCTAATGCAATACAATCCTGCAGCCCTGCACCAAGCTTTAATGATGTCACTCCATCACAGACATTTTCCTATCCCCTCTAATAGTCGTAACTACCACTAAATAAAGTTTCAAAACCTCTGAAATTGTTCTACCACAAGCGACATCATCTTTTCATTGTGTAATGTTCGCCAATCACGATCAGTGGCTCAACAAAGATGGTCTACATATAGGCCATCTCAACATCTATCATTTGCTCAATAAATTACCTGAGCTTTCAGTAATACTGTGCAAACAGTTCCATGTGTTTGGAATCACAGAAAGTCGTCTCAACGACAAAATAACCGACTCTGAAATCTCTCTTAAGGGGTTTAAAGTAATTCGAAGAGACGCACATCAAAAATTAGAAACAGGTATTGCTGTATACATTTCAAATTCTCTCAACTGTTCCCGTAGAAGTGATCTCGAGATAGAAGAGATAGAATGTGTTTGGTTAGAGGTGAAGCCAGTCAGCCAGCAACCGTTTCTCATTGGATACCTATATCGAAATCCCTGTGCTGGGTATAGTTGGTATGACTGTTTCACTACAATGATGGATAGGGTGTTTACAGCAGGTAGAGAAGTCATGATATTAGGTGACTTTAACATAGATATTACTAAATCCAACCAGACATGGGAAGATATCATTCTTTCTTACAATTTCAAACAACTAATAAATCGTCCCACAAGAGTTACAGACACCTCCTCAACTATAATTGATCATATATATGTTACTTGTCCAGTTAATATTACCGAATGTTCTGTTCCTGTTAGTGCAGTTAGTGACCATTACCCAATATGTTGTACATGGTCGAAAATTGGGTTCAAAACTCCTAAAAATAAACATTTAAGCATCAAATTTAGAAACTTTAAAGCTCTCAACCAAAATTTATTTTTAGACGACTTAAAAAATGCAGCCCTTGAACATGTTTACCAACTTCCTGATCCGGATGATGCACTAGCTTACTGGACAAAGACAGTCTACAATGTATTTGATAAACATGTGCCAGTCAAAGAAGTTCGAGTCAAGAATCAACATAAGTCGCCGTGGGTCACTAGCGAAGTTCTCGAAATCATGAGAGAACGAGATACAGCACACAAAAATAAAGATTTTATCAATTACCGCAGACTAAGAAATAAAGTTAAATATGAAATTCGTAGGATAAAGAAAGATCATTTCAAAAATTTGATTGTAGATAAATCAAATAATACAAATATATGGAAGGCTATTAACTCGCTAACCAACAAGAAACACTCTTCAGAGTCAGCAATACCAAACTCTATAACATGCGAGGATTTCAGTTACTTATTTCAATCAGATATAGAGAATCTAAAGTCCTCAATACCAGACTCAGTATGTAATTTAAGTTCACTGTCATCATTCAGTGAAGGGAAGTGCTCTAGAAATATTCCCCCTGAGATTCCCTTGATGTCTGTTGCAGAAGTATATAAATATCTCTCGAATCTCAAAGCAACAAATTCAGAAGGCCTAGATGGTATCAGTAATAGAATTCTTCGGTGTGCTGCACCTATTATTAGTGAGTCCTTAACGTTCATATATAACCAGTGCCTATCCAAAAACTACTTTCCATCTGCCTTTAAAGTTGCTAAAGTGTATCCTCTACTTAAAAATGGTTCAACTGATATTAGCGTCTTGGGTAATTATAGACCTATTTCCTTACTATCGTCGCTATCAAAGCCATTAGAAAAACACATGCATAAAATAATACTACATCATTTAATTAACAACGATCTAATAATTGACAGTCAATCTGGGTTTCGACCTAAATATTCTTGCCATAGTGCCCTTACAAAAATGACCGATAACTGGCATCTTTGTATCAACAATGGCAACATTTGTGGGGCAGTATTTGTAGACTTTAAAAAGGCCTTTGATATGGTAGATCATGATATTTTAATTAGAAAATTAAAACACATGAAGACTGGCACCAATGTGGTGGACCTAATTACGTCATTTTTATCAGACAGACAACAAGTAGTGTCCTTCAATAACTGTCTATCAAGACCCACACAACTTAATTTTGGGGTGCCTCAGGGCTCAATACTAGGTCCGCTGCTTTTTGCAGTGTATATTAACGATCTTCCTTTATACCTCAATACTTCGTGTGATCTATTTGCGGACGACTGCACTATTTACACAAGTCAAGAGAACCTTTGTGACTTAGAGAGCTCTTTACAAAACGATCTTGACAACCTTAGTAGATGGAGCAATGAAAATCGCATGTTAATTAACATCGACAAAACCAAATCCATGCTAATAACGACCAGACAAAAACTACAGACCCTAGCCATAACTGGGACACCGCTCGAGCTCCACGTGGACACGTTACCTATAATTAATGTAAATGAACATAAAACATTAGGTCTTTTAATTGACAGACATTTAAACTGGAGCCCTCATGTTCACGCCCTTACCAAGAGAATAGCACAAAAAGTTTACCAACTTGCTAAAATTCAACACTTTTTGGATGAAAGCACACGTAAAATATTCTATGCATCCTATATCCAATCACCTCTCGATTATTGTTCCACAGTCTGGGATGACTGCCCTAAATCTAATATGAAACGATTGTGTTCGCTTCAAAACCGCGCTATACGTCTAGTTTCTAGCATAAAGCACGTTGAAAGTAATAAGTTATACAGCCATCTAAGACTTCTACCACTTCAAAAGCTCTTCCTTTTTAACAAAGCCAAATTAGTGAATAAAATTATATCTGAAAATACCCCAGAGTATCTTCTACCGTTAATTCAATCTAATGCAATGAACAGTAAGCGCTTAAATTTATTACAGCTTCCTAAGCCTAGATTGGACTTATACAAAACTTGTTTCGCATATTCTGGTGCTCACTTGTGGAATAGCCTTCCAACAGAACTGAAAACACCAATGAGTCCCTACACATTCAACCGAAAACTCTTTCAATACTTACTTCATACCGACTATATGCCTCCATAAGTCACCTACTAGTATCATTTTTCCACTATCATTCTTCACTGTATGTGTGTGAACGAGACAGTGGGTGAGAGAGTGAGTGAGAAAGAGTGTGAGTGGAAGAATTAGTATGATAGAGAGAGAGTGAGAGAGTAGCATGCGCGTGTGCCTGAGTGAGTGTAAAAGTGAGTGAGTGTGTGGACATATGTGTGAGAGATTTAG
>OY992889.1:8525681-8530416 GCA_963921405.1 Cepaea hortensis | reverse complement strand
AGACGTCCTGTAAATGTGACTTAAGCCTTAAGTTATGTTGTACATGCAGAAAATGCTACTTTACTCTCACGCTGCGTTATACATGCATTTAATGCGACTTTACTCTCACGTCATGTTATTCATTCATTCATTCAGTAGCATGTCCTTTGCAGAACCTCGCTCCCATAACAACCTTCCGGAAAACCTCTCGATCATAAGCAAGATGTCCCGCGTCCGATACACCCACCATCTGGAGATCATCCGCACGTCATGTTATACATGCAGTAAATGCGACATTACTCTTACATTATGATATATATGCAGTAAACGCGACTTAAGTCTCATGTCATTTTATAAATACGGTACGGTATGTGCGACTTTAGTCTCACGCTATGCTGGACATAAAATAATTTACACAGTAGACACCTATGTCTCATATTCTGACCAAAATCAAGACACTTTTGAAAAATATGTTTTAAGAAAATGTCTGTTTCCATTACGTCTTAGAGAATTGTCCTTGTAACCTAGTTTTTGCTCAATCCACTCTTATTAGGTTAGCCCTCACGTTTCGGAGCTGTATAGTGCTACGGGCCAGACATGTGTAGTGGGTTTTGTGTGTGTGTGTGTGTGTTTCTTTTCTTTCTTTTTTTTCTTTTTGACAACTCCCTATTGATAACTTAATATAGATGATATTACTTAATTTAGATGATATTACTTAATTTAGATTATATCACTCAATATAGATGATATCACTTAATATAGATGATATTACTTATCCTTGCCTTATCCTTGTGCGAGAAATGCAACCCAAAGACAAAATAAGTCATGGCAGGGCAGACCAGGCCCTAAGCCTTTGTTGGCAGCTGGTCTAGGATCGAAGCTCCGATAGGCGGACAGTTAGAGCATTGCTTTGCTGATCCGGCAGCTTCTTCAGCTTGTCTTGTTCCAGATTATAGGTGTTAACTTTCCTCTGGAGTGAACTAGGCAGGCCGAGAGAGGGATCATGCTGCATGGGCAACACATGGTTTCTTTATTTTAGCCCAGGCTTTGTGCTATGGAGAGGCAATAACTCCATCCCTGGTCTTAAAATCACAAATACTGAAGTATTGGAAAGATCAGGTTGTGTGACGGTGTATTCCATGCTCAGTCTTCGTAGACTTAGATGGATAGGACATCTTAGGAGGATGGATGATGGTAGAATACCAAAGGACATCTTTTTTGGTGAATTACAGATGGGTAAGAGATCTCAGGGTCGGCCTCTACTACGATACAAAGATGTGTGTAAGCGGGACATGATTGATACAGGCATTGATAATGCACATTGGGAGCAAGTCGCCGCTGAACGTGTTTCATGGAGGGCAACTATCAGAAATGGAATAAAGACAAAGGAGAAAATGATTGCAGATAAAGCACACACAGAGCGTGAGAGACGTAAGATAGTGCAAAATGGTGGAAGTGACCATGTTTTCACATGCACCTATTGTGGGCAAACATTTGCAGCAAGAATTGGCCTTACCAGCAACACTCGCCACCGCCATGGATCGTAATTATTAAGCCTTTTTGAAGAACAATGTACCAAACTATCGTCTGTCAAGACGGAAAGGTGCCAATGTTCAGATGATATTACTTAGTATAGATGATATTACTTAATATAGATAATTTTACTTAACATAGAACCTGTACATTTGTACGGATGTGAAACGTGGACAATGAGCAGAGAAGCTGAAAAACAGCTTATGGCTGAGGAAATGTGGTTTCTGAAGAAAATGCAAAGAATGCTATGGACAGATATAAAACCAATGACGAAGTCCTACAAGAAAAAAATGAAAACTGTAAATTGATTAAAGAAATTAGACACAGACAGACACCGTTTTTTGTACACATTATGAGAAGTAATAAATTGGAGAACTTGGTGACAACTAGCAAGACTAATGGGAAGAGAACAAGGGAAAGACCGAGAAGCAAATACCTGGATGGCTTGGTCATGTGACATGGTTGAGACAAGAACACTGAGCTGATCCACGACTCTGGTGATCACGTGAGATGGCAAAACATGACCACCTATGCATATTGGCATGGCACAAGATGATGATGAATATACATAAATATCCATAATAACTGAATCATTTCAGTTGAGAAGTCCACCCATCGTTGGCAAGCGTTTTCATGCAACTTGCGTACATAATGGCACCTTGCTGTCTTGGCAGACGATAATGTGTTACATTATGCTTCAAAGAAGGAATAATAACCTCTCCATAACACAAAGCCTGGGCTGAATTGTAGAGACCATGTGTTGCCCATGCAGCATGATCCCTCTCTCCGCCTGCCTAGTTTACACCAGATGGGGAAGTGACCCCAATAATACAACTGGAACAAGACCTGCTGAAGAAGCTACCAGATCAACAAAGCAATTCTCCAACTGTCACCTGTTGGAGCTTCGATCCTAGACCAGTAGCCGACCAAGGCTTAGGGTCTGCTCTGCTCGACCATGACATTCAGTGTTTAGGTTGCATTTTATCGCACTAGGGTAAGGCTTGTACCTTCCCAGTTCTGCTCCTCCGCCCGAAGCCGTAGCCCGAGGGGTACCGAGTTTGGTGAGCTTCGCCAAACATTCAGGGCTAGCAGAAAGCAAGTAGTACCGTCTACTGATATATCTAAGGCCGGACTAACAAGTTATATTGACAAGACATAATAAAAGAGAACACAGAAATCTGCAGCTAGGTTAGAAGATGAGTCGCTTCGTTAAGAGAAGTAAGAAAAAGTCGGTGAGAAAAGTGCGAACTAAAATAACCATTAAATGAATGGTATTACTAACACGGAGATACGTTAATGAAAATGTCCTTAGATCTCTAAATATTTCTACGATTTTCTAGAATATTCTGGAAATTTCTACAGCACACACATGTTTTTCTTCGTCGTTTTCTTCTTGTTTCGAATATTTGAGAGCGAATACAATGACAAATCAAAGCGATGAGAAATGCCAACAAAGCAAAATTTACTTCAATAAAATAACGGATAAGTCGAAAGTTTTGAAGTGAGACATCTTCACATAAACAAGATGGAGATGTATGCAGCTGTGGTGACCAGTTCCTTTCATCAATTCCTCTTGTGCGCATCTGTGCTGAAACCGTTCTTGTTTTTATCATTAATCAGTGGCATGACCGTCGGTCGTTCAGAATACAATGGCAAACTACAAAACGTAAAATGGCTCAGACATCCACAATGCTGGGATTGACTGACATGTCCTGTCAAGGATAAGCAACTAACTACTAACACAGAGATCCCAAAGTTAGAGTATCAGTTTCACACGATCTATAATATTGTTTGTGGGTAGGTTTTCTAGTTTCAGATTTTCGTCCGGCAGTGGCCTGCTCGCCATGCTGATTTCTCATCATACTTAAAAAGAAAGGTGAAGCAAGCGGACAGATTGGCTGGATCTGAACCTCTTGGTGGGGGTATTGGGGCACGATAAGGCAGATGTAGTCGGGGAACTTTGGGATCATGTGTATAGCGCAGAAGGACTGGTAGATCACCATGGCCTGGAGAGATTGGCGCTGCCGGGAGTGACCAGAGGATCTGGCTGAGGATCTTTGCATTATACTTGGTCAGGACTCCGAGGATAGGCCAGACAAACACATAATTAAACTGCTACTGATACCATTAGTACTGGGACTCTTCACTGGTTGTTGCAGATGAGGATGGAGCAAGTGTAGGAAAATCCCAAGTACTGTGATGTCGGTTCTTGACTCAATTCATTTCATTTGTCAATGCCTTGAAATTATTAAAGTGTCAAGAGTGCAATAAGTCCCATTTTTCCCACTTTTCCAAGACGTCGAGGCGTGCGATCCCTAGTTCAGAATTAAAACACAGTATATCATCCTTATGTTCCGTAATTTGTGAAAGTAAATTCCGAGACGAATGTTGCGAATTCCTTGGACTGCCGGAATAACTAACGCCGAATGCCTGAAAGAGGCTAATGAAACTAGAACATTACATACAGCAATAAGAAAGAGACAAACAGCTTTCTTTGGTCATGTGATGAGAAGAGAGACATTGGAGAACATCGTGACAACTGGGAAGATCGAGGGGAAGAGGGGTAGAGACCGACCAAGAGAAATGATGCTGGACGGATTGAGACGGTGGCATGGAAGAATATCATCAGCAGAGTTGATCTAGAATACCAAAGACCGAGATCTGTGGAGAGACATGAGCCTACACCAGCTGGCAGGGCACTTGATAATGATGAAATTCCGAGATTCGAACCCAGCCTTCTCACGTTAGGGGGAGACGCGTACTTCTAAATGACTCCTGCTATGTTCCTTGTCGGAATATGGTTTCCAACCAGGCTTATAAACCAGAAAAATCAAAGCTTAGGAGAACAAGGCATTAGTGAAAATGAATGGCAATTCTAAGTTGTCAACACACCCCCGCATTGCTCTACAAGTAAACATGTCACTAGATACCAAAAATAGGTCTCTTTACAGTGCATTCAACATAGCGAAACAAAATAACAAGAAGAATGGTCGTGTACAGTTTCATGAATTCCTGGATAGAACGTCGTTGTAAATTCTTCATGGATTCAATTTTGAAGTAAATTCTTGGGGGAATCAACGTTAATATTAAATCTGAGAGCTTGTATGGCCGCGTTTCGTCTACATTTTCCAAAACCTCCGCTTTTAATCAAATCATTTGCGCACTTTTTCATATGTGGGAGATAGAAGGGATTTCGCCAAAGGAGGATTATCACATCAACAAC